>PVKS010002175.1:0-123211 GCA_004027875.1 Aplodontia rufa
GGCAAGCGCCAGAACCACAGAGCCACACTGCTCCAGTCCCAAGAAATTTTAAAAATATCTTAGTAAATAGACCCCCGATGTTCATGGATCTGAAGACAATATTATTAAGATGGCAATAATACCCAAACTGATCTACACATTCTTTTCTTTTCTTTTTTTTTTTTAAAGAGAGGGACAGTGTGATAGAGAGACAGAATGAATTTTATTTAGTTATTCATGTGACTTTTGTTGCTCACGTACACACTTCATTGTGTACGTGGTGCTGGCGTTCGAACTTGTGTCCTCGTGTATGTCAGGCAAGCACTGTAACTGCTGAGCCACTGCTCCAGCCCTACCCATTGTTTCTATTTTCTTTCTTTCTCTTTCTTTCTTTCTAAAGAAAGAAGGACGGTGAGAGAGAAGTGATTTTTATTTAATTTTTAATGTAACTTTGTTCCTCTAACACGTCCTTGTGTACATGGTGCTGGAGTTCAAACTAAAGTACTTGCGCATGCCAGGCAAGTGCTGTAACTGCTGAGCCACCGCTCCAGCCTTGCTCATTGTTTCTTTCTTTCTTTCTTTTTTTTTTTTTTTAAAGAGAGAGGGACAGTGAGAGAGACAGAGAAAGAGAGAAACAACTTTATTTAGTTTTTCACATGGCCTTAGTTGCTCCAACACTTAGTTGTGTACGTGGTGCTGGGGTTTGAACCCGGGTCCTCGTGCTCACCAGGCAAGCGCCGAAACCACTGAGCCACCGCTCCAGCCCTGCTCATTGTTTCTTAACAAACTTATGTACCTTGTTTACAGAAATTGACAGTTGGCTCCTAAAATTCATGTAGAAATGCAGAGAACCTAGAGTAACCAGAACAACCATGAAAAAATAAGTACAAAGTTGGAAGACTCAAATTTCCTGGTTTTCAAACTTGGAACAAAGTTACAATAATCAAAATAATGTGGTACTAGCATAAAGATAGATATAGATCACTGGAATAGAACTGAGAATTGAGAATCCAAAAATAAACCCTTATATTTCTGTTTATGTTTTGGTCATTAAATATCAAGCACCCTAAAAAATGCTGTCCTTTCCTTAACCTGTCTCTTTCCACTTTATTTATTTAAATTGACTATTATTAGTTGAACAGTACACATAAGCACTAGGGTGATTTTGGTGGTGGGCGATATTTATTCACATGCAAGTGGCTTGTCAGAACTGACATGGCAAGGACCTAAGCAACTTAGGAAGACTCAGTTTCAAAAAAAAGGACTGGGGATGTGGCTCAGTGGTTAATAGCCCCTGGGTTCAATCCCTCCCCCCCCCAAAAAAAAAGACAAAAAGAGCTAGTTTATGCTCTTTAGAACTAGTAACCCAGAAAAGAGGTTGCAAGCTTTTAACAGCTATTTGAGAAATAGGAGAAAACACACACATAAACATTTAGTAGCTTTTATTTTTTAATTTTTTGGATTTCTAGGAATTTAACCCAGGGTGGTGCTCTACTGCTAAGCTATACCCACAAGCCAATTTTATTTCATTATTTAATTTTTTTAAAGAGAGAAGCAGTGAGAGAGGACAGAGAGAAATAATTTTTATTGAGTTTTTCACATGGCTTTCATTGCTCTGACACTTAGTTGTGTTTGTGGGTACTGGAGTTTGAACCTGCGTACTTGTGCGTGCCAGGCAAGTGCTGCAACTGCTGAGCCACCGTTCTAGCCCCACCAATTTTATTTTTTATTTTGGGACAGGTTATAGGCCCAAGTTGCCTAGGTTGACCTCAAACTTGTAATCCTCCTGCCTTAGTCTTCTGAGTCTCTATGATTACAGGTGTGCACCACGGCTAGGATTATACTATTTGAATAATAATAATAATATAATAAGATGTCTTTTATCAAAAAGGAAAAAAAAAACCCTTGGCTCAAGTATTTTCACATTAACAAATGTGAGTAAATAAAAATGAATCTTAAACTTTGAAGGAATGATAGTAGAGTATGCTAGTACTATACTATAACCTTTGGAATATTAGAGGGCAGGGGTACTGGAGCAGAGGCTATGAACTCCCTGAAATTCTTTTTGAAATGCTGTATGTATAAACATTGGTATAAGATAGGGCAAAGGATCCTTAGTCTTTATCACATTCTCAGATGAAAACATATTCCAAAAAAGAATAAGGACTGCTTAACCTTTAAAAGACAACCAATTTTTTTGCAATGATGTGGGGGTGGGGGTTGGAACCAAAGGCCTCATTCATGTTAGTCAAGTGTGGCAACTCTGGGTTACATCTCCAGACTGACAACAAAGCTTTGGAGGACTTCCACTTCTGACTGTTACAAAGTAACTAGAACTAGACCAGCTCTCTGGCCATAAACAACTGGGAAACTCAAGGAAACATATGAGACAGACATATGAGACAGTTGTCTTCAGATATTTGGTAAGAGTCTAGACAGAGAAGGAAAACAAATAAATTAAGCTCTGTACTTTCCCTGGATTTCAGATAGAGTACAGAGCTTGTGAGATCCAAGCAGAAAAAGGTAGTCTTTCTAGACCAAGGAGATAGAAATCAGATTACAAGCAGGATGGGGTACTGGAATTTGCAGGGTTGGCTATCATAAAAGATGGAATTACACAGTGAGACTTGGAAATCTACAGAAGGGTCCTCTTGCCTGGCATGTACAAGGATCCAGGTTCAAACCCCAGCACCACATACACAACTGTCAGAAGAACAAAAACCAGATGGGGGCTGGAGCAGTGGCTCAGTGGTTACGGCGCTTGCCTGGCATGCGTGAGGACAGGAGTTCAAACCCCAGCACCATGTATACATCGATGTGTCTGAGGAATGAAAGTCATATGAAAAACTAAATAAAAATTGCTTCTTCCTCTTTCTCTCTCTCATTGTTCCCTCTTTCATAAAAAAACATGAAAAAATAAACAATAGATTCTTCTTCTCACTTTCAAAAAAAATTGTGGGTGTGGGGGCTGAAAAACAAACTTAAAAAAATTGAGGCAGGAGCAGGGTGCAGTGGTGCACACCTGTAATCCTTGGTATGTAAGAGGCTGAGGCAGAAGGATGAGAAGTGTGAGACTGGCTTTGGCAACTTAGGTTCTGTCTCAAAACCTAAGGGGGTCTAGATCAGTGGTAGTGTAGCTCTGGGTCCAATAAATAGAAGAAAGAAAAGAAAAAGACATTATGCCAAGAGAGGGATAAGTAATGTAGCGCAGAGGTGGAACACTCGCCTACCTCACATGAATTTGATCTCCAACACTACAAAAAGGAAGGGGGGTTGTGGATTAAGGTCTATCTCAGTTAATTTCTTCACCTGGACAAAATTCAACATTTAAAATATCCTCATTACTCATCAACAAAGTAAATAAAACATTAAGCATCCAGTCCAAAATTATTGGACCTATGAATAGACGGTGGGTTTGGGGGGGGGCACATAACCTTTAACCAGGAGAAATTTAATTGATAGACCCAGGAATCACAGGTAATGGATTTAGAAGACAGGAATGCATTGAAATATTTAAAGGAAAATATGACCACAAAGAGACAAATGTAAGAGGTGAAAAAAAGATCCTAGCAGAACTTACAGAATGAAACATAGAGAATTTGAAATAAAATTTTCATTAGTAGGCTTAATAACAGAACACTACATTGAACATTACAGAACAAAATATTAAGTGATAGGGTAATAGAAACTATCCAAACTAAAACACAGTGGAGGAAAATCCTGGAAAAAAGTTGAACCTCAGTGGTACATGGGACAATATCATGTGATCTAACATACATTTAATTGGAGTTCAAGAAAAGAGAGTCATTTACAGAAAAAGTATTTGAATATATAATGGCTGATAATGTTTCCAAATGTGATGAAAACTCTAAGCCCATAGACCTAATGAACCTAGGTAGGAAAGAAAGAAAAAAAAAATCACACTATGACCCGTCCTAATCAAATTACTGAAAGCCAGAGACAAAAGGAGTGGTGTTGTAATCATAGGGGCAAAAATAAAAACAACTGTTGACCTTTTATCAAAAACAGTGTAAGCCAGCAAAGTATCCTAATTATATTATAAATGAATAATACAGGGGCTTGAGGGGTGTCCCAGTGGTTGAAGCAGTTGTCTGGCATGGGGGAGAGGACCTGGGTTCAAACCCCAGAGCCCCCCACACAACTAAATGTTGGAGAAATAAAGGCAAGATGAAAAAATAAAATTGTATTTTCTCTCCCTCTCTCCTTCTGCCTCCCTTCCTCCTCTTTAGAAACAAACAAATAAATGAATAACATAATCATACAGAAGGAGAAGAAAATAGTTGTATTAATCAGAGTTCTCTAAAGGAATGGAACTAATAAAATATGTGTAATTATAAGAGGGGACTTAACAGATTGACTTACATGATCAGAGACTGGATAGTCCACAATGGTCATTTATTGACAAATTGGAGAGCTGAGGAAATCAGTAGCCATTCAGTCCATGAATACTTAATGCCTCAGAACAGGAGGGACTGATAATGTAGTGTCCCAATCTGAGGCTGAAGATCTGGGAAGCTCCCTGGATAGTCCCTGGAGTAAGTCCATGTTCAGGGGCTAAAGAAACTGGCATCTGAACCCATGGCAGCAGCAAAAATCTGCCCTGTCTTCTGCCTTTTGTCCCATCTGGTCCTCCAGCCTATTAGATGGTGCTGCGTGTATTCCATTGTGCCCTCTCAGTTTGCTGACCCACAAGGAAACACCTTCATAAATACACCCAGAAGTGTGTTTACCAAATGTTTTTTGTTGTTTTTTTTCTTCCTTTTTTATTTTTTTCTTTTTGTATCTTTCCGTCCAGTCAAGTTGAAAACCAAGAAGAACCATCACAAAGAGCCAGGCTTGGTGGTGTCTGCCTATAATCTCAGATATTCAGGAAGCTGAAGTAGGAGGATCATGAGTTTGAGACCTGCCTGGACCACAGAGTTAGATCCTATCTCAAAAAAGTAAACTAAGGGCTGGAGTGGTGGCTCAGCAGTAGTGTGCTTGCTTTTAGCATGTGTGAGGACCTAGATTCAAACACTAGCACCATATACACTAAGTATCGGAGCAATGAAAACCAGAGGAAAAACTAAATAAAGTTGATTCCCCTCCCCCCTCTCTTAAAAAAAAAGGAAAATAAAAACAAAAAAAATCAGGGCAGAAGTGGTGGCTTGGCAGTTATGGCACATGTCTGGCATGTGTATGCAAATTCATACCCCAGCACCATGTACACAATGAAGGGTCTGAGCAACAAAAGGCACATAAAAAACTAAATAAAATTGATTCTCTCTCACTGTACCTCTGTCTTAAAAAAAAAAAAAAAAAAACCAAAACCATCACAATAGTAATCAGAGGACTTTAGAAAAGAATATTTTAACTTGATATTTTAAGAACTGTAAATAGGTACTTTATTCTGGTTAGTAAATCTGAATTAGTCTAAAACTATATAAAAGAAAAAGAGTAGGGAAGAGAAAAGCAGTGATAGTTCAGTTGTAGTGTGCACACTTAGTACCCAGATCTTGGACTCTTAATTTAGAACTTTATTTTATTTATTTACTTTTTTTTTAGGGCTGGGCACTGAACTCGGGGACCTTGCGCATGCTAGGCAAGCTGTCTGCCACTGAGCTAAATCCCCAACCCCAACAACTTTATTTTTTAAGAGAGAGAAAAATAGTTGAGGTTTTTTTTTTTCCTATTTGGTTTTTGTTCTTCCTCCACTTAGTTGTGTATGTGGTCCAGGGGATAGAACCTGGGTCCTCGCACATGCCAGGCAAGCACTCTACTGCTGTGCCACCTCTCCAGCCCTAAATACAACTCTGTAACGAAAGTAACCAGGGTTCCCTGAAGAACTTACTGATTCCAGAGCTGGGGTAGGAGGAGAAATACAATATAGTTCTGGAATATATTGTAATTCTAGAAAACAAAAAAGTGCTTAGAAAAGGGTAGGCATGTTGAACGGACACAAGAACCAGCCTGTGGAGCTTCTAATGGCCAAGGCTAAGTGAAGTAATTAATGATATTATTTGGATTATAATGAAGATAATAAAAAATCCATGAGTCCATAAATAACTGAATGAATAAAAAAGTGAACAGGGTAGAAGGGACAAATCTTTTTATTTTTTTTGAGTTAGGGTCTTACTGTGTTCCCCATGCTTGCCTTGAGTTTGCAATCCTCCTTTCTCAGCCTTCTGATTAGCTGGGGTTATTGGTACATACCACTGCACTTGGCTTTAGAAGGGACAAATCTCAAAAGAAGAATTTCAGTAATAAGTCTAAATGGAATGAGAAATACAAAATCATCATCACCAAATGGCAAATATTACAGTAATTTTAATTTTTATTTATTTATTTATTTTGAGTACCAGGGATTGAGAGGAACAATGAGAGATAAAATCAGTTTTCATCTGTTTTTTGTTGCTCTGACACTTAGTTGTGTACATGGTGCTGGGGTTCAAACCAACGTTCTTGTGCATGCCAGGCAAGCACTTCAATCACTGAGCCGCCGCACCAACCTCCCAGCCCTTTTTTATTTTGAGACTGGGTCTCACCAAGTTGCTTAGAGCCTCACTATGTTTCTTAAGCTTGCTTTGAACTTTCAATCCTCTTGCCTTGGCCTCCAAGGTGCTAGGATTACAGGTGCGTGCCACCAAGCCCTGCTGTGCTAATCATTTTGCAGGCAAGATCCAGTGAACTGAGAAAGATAGAGCGTCACATTTGCCCCTCCCTGCAGCAAAACTTTTTTTTTTTTTTTTAAAGAAAGAGGGGGCAGTGAGAGAAAGAGAGAAGCAATCTTTAGTTTTTCACGTAATTTTCATTCCTTGGACACTTCGTTGTGTATGTGGTGCTGGGGTTTGAACTTGTGTAGTTGCGCATGCCAGGCCAGCACTGTAACCTCGGAGCCACCCACTCCAGCCCCTGCAGCAAAATCTTAATCTAATTATAGGAAGGCACCAGACAAACCTCCAAATGACGAAAAATCAACAAAATGCCAGACCAGTATTCTTTGTACGTATCAGTCATAAAATACAAGTAAAGGACTACCTTAGATTGGAGGAGATTTAGGAGATGTGATAACTGAAAGCACTGTGGAAACCTAAATTGGATCCTGAAAGAAAAAAAAAGCTAGTGAATTAATTTGGTTTGTAGTTTAGTTAATTGTACTGTGCCAATGTTATTTTCCTGTTGGTGTTTCAAGTTTTATGGTTATGTAAGTTGTTAACATTAGCAGTTGAACAAAAGGCATACCTGAACTCTGTTCTATTTTTACAACCTTTCTGTAAAATTACTGAAAAAAAGAAACTGTCTTAAATCTATTCTCACAAAAAAGAATAAAAGAAACAATGTAAACCAGAAAACAGTGGAATAAAACTTTTAAAGTTCTGAAAGGCAAAATACACAAACAAATCCAGAAAGCAATACATTTAGAATTCAGTCCTAACATGTCTTACCCCCCCCTGCAAAAAAAGGAAAAAAATAAGGTGACAAAATAAATATATTTTCTAGACAAATGATGATGGGGTAAGTTTTTTATTTGTAATAAATTTTTAAAAAATTTTAAAGAGAGAGTGATAGACAAAGTGAGAATCATTTTTATTTAAGTTTTTCGTGTGACTTTTGCTGAACCACTGCTCCAGTGCTGTAACTAAATTTTAAAAGGAAGTTTCTCAGCCTGGAGAAAATTCTTTCAGACGGAAATAGAGACGTACACAAAGGAATAAACAGAACGGAAATGGTGACTATATGGACAACTATACACTTTTTTCTTGACTTTTAGATTGTTTAAAGCAAAAAAAACGAAATGGTTTATAGGATTTGGAGCATTCGCAGTAAAATGTAGACTTGTAACATATAGAAGAAAAGTAAGCCAATGACAGGAGGAAGAAAATGGGTGCATGCTCTTGTAAAGTCCTTACTTTATGCAAGAATTGGTATAATACCACTTGATGTGCTAGTTGTAGGTGTATATGATATAAACCTTAGAGCAACCACTAGTAAAAATTAGGTATATCAAATAAGCTACTAATCTTAAAAAAAAAAACAAAACAAAACACTAGTGTGGTTATATTGTAGGAGGATTGAGAGTCTAGTTCATTGGTAGAGCATTTACATAAGACCCTGGGTTCTGTCTTCCTCATAGTGAAACAAAAGCAAAACCTAAAAAAAATTAGAGGAAAAAAAAAGGCAAAGTAGGTTTCAGAACAACGCATATGCTTCCAGAAATAAAGAGGGTCTTTTCAAAACAATTTGTTGTATTTACATGTCTAGTAACAGAAGTTCAGTAAACTTGAAGCAGAAACTTGACAGAACTAGAAGGAAAAATAGACAATCCACAATTATATAGTTGGGTATTTTATTATTTTTATTTTATTATTTTTAGAGAGAAACAGAGGAAGAATCAACTTTATTTAGTTTTTCAAGTGGCCTTTGTTGCTCAGACACTGGTTGTGCATGTGGTGCTGGGGTTCAAACCGGCATACTTGTGCATGCCAGGCAAGTGCCATAACTGCTGAGCCACCGCTCCAGCCCAACTTTCCTCTCTTAATAATGATAGCATAATAGGATAAGTAGACATATATTATGTAAATTGAGTCTTAATTTAAAATATTCCTTAAAGACAGTTTAAAAGGCCCAGGTGGCTTCACTGGTGAATTTTAACAAACATGTGAGGAAGAAATAACACCAACTTCAAATCCTTTCAATAAATACAGGACGGTACTCTTAGCACAACTTTTTATGGAACAGGCCTTATATTGGATACTACTGTCAGACAAAGATGTGACATTCCTAATGAATATAGAGATTTTATGAAAATGTACATAAGCATCCTTGACTATTTTCAAGTCAAATCCAGGAACTTTTAAAAAGAATAATAGATCATGACTAGGTGAAAGATTGATTTCACCTTCAAAATTAATGTAATTTTTTTTAATACATAAAGGAGAAAAATCAGATGATCATCTTAGGTATAGTAAAAACATTTGACAATTCATGACAACTGGGAAAACTAGAAACAAAAGACGCTTATTCAGTCTGCTAAATGTCTTATAGTTACCATGATAGTTTAGTACTAAAACTTTCAGACCACTTTCTAAGATCAAATAGAAAATAACATCAGGGGTTGTAGCTAGTAAGTAAGTCGAGAAAGAAATGTCATAGAGGTGCATAAAGAAGGTGTAAAAAAAGTATCTTGATTAATCTCCCCCTAAAAGGACAACTGGAATAAATGAGTATAGCAAGATTGCAGGATATAAGGTTAATGTACAAAAATGAATTGCATTTCTATATTTAGCAATTAGCAACTGTAAAATGCTTTTTAAAAAATCTTGTAGGATTGATTCTAAAAATGAAAATGAAATAGAGCTAAATTTAACAAAAAACATCCAAGACCTAGATTCCAAAAACTACAACATATTGCTGAGAGAATGAAACATGACCCAGATAAACAAAGCTGTACCATATTCATGGACTAGAAGACTCCTGTCACTCTGCTTAAAATCCTCATATGTGTGTTCTCGTTCTCTCTCTCTCTTTTCTCTTTCGGTGGTGCTGGAGATCAGACTTAGTGCCTTGCATGTGGTAGGCAATCACTCTACCACTAAGCTACATCCCCGGCCCCCTTACGTGTCTTGACTGCCAAGCCTAGTGGTGCCTCAGCCCATATGCTTGATATTTCTTCTGCCTGGAATACTCTGACCAGTTACCCATGCAACTTATCAATTCCTTTACCTCCTATTTTGCTCATATAAAATAAGTTCTCCCTTCAGTTCTTGTTCATAGCACTTATTACTACTGATATCAAGATTTATTTTCTGGGGAGGGATCCTCTCTCAAATGTAAGTTCCCTCAACTGAAGGATTTTATCTGTCAATGTATTGTATATTAGTGAGTTATATTCTGCCAAAATACATTAACGCAGCTTGCTTACAGCCAATTGTTGGAATGATTATCAGAATAATGAAGAAGCCACATTAGTGGTGGGAATGGTGGCACATGATTGTAATCCCAGCAGCTCGGGAGGCTGAGGCAAGAGGATCATGATTTCATGGCCAGCCTCAGCTATTTAAGGAGGCCCTAAGCAATTTAGTGAGACTCTGTCTCAAAATTAAAAATAAAGAAGGGATGGGGATTTGGCTGAGTGGTTAAGCGCCTCTCTATTCAATTCCCGGAGCATAGATTAAATAGATAAATAGATAGCCACGTTGGGTCAGAAGTGCTTTCCTCTAGCACATTTTGTTAAGTACACTGACAGAGCTGATTGCAGTATGCCCCAGATGAATATAGAAGAGTTCAGAAGCTAATCTGTTAATTCTTGTCCTTGGCACAGTTTGGCCAAGGAAAGTTTGTGAAGTTCTAAAATACATTGTTTGCTTTCATATCCTTGCTTTCATAATTCTACAGTTTCAGACTTTCATAACATCGCTTTTCATGAAAGTTATCTTCACTTTTTTTAAGCATAAAATTTAATACTTACTGATGGTTTCTTTATTAAAAATTGAACATGATTTTTTAATAATGTTAGTACTTTTTAGTGTCCTGAACAAAATTGCTTATGGGTAATATACCTCAACCCTGATTTATTTTTTCTCCATAAGCTTTGCTTTTTTTTTAATGTGTGAATTTCATGGAACACATTGTTTAGGAACATACCACACTGTACTAGAAATGCTTGTATTATCCCTCTTTTTTTTTTTTTTCTTAAAGAGAGAGAGGGACAGTAAGAGAGAAAGAATCAATTTTATTTACTTTTTCATGTGGCTTTTGTTGCTCCGACACTTCATTGTGTATGTGGTGCTGGGGTTTGAACTTGCGCATAGCAGTTCAAGTGCTCCAACTGCTGAACCACCTCTCTAGTCCCTGTGTTATTCCTTCTGTTTATCTTAGTTGTAGTTGGCAAAAGTTGAATTTAACTTAGGTTCTGTTAGGAATTTATCAATATCCAAGAACTTCTCCCACCTCATATTTCTTCTTTTTCTATTTTTTTTGGGGGGTAGGGGTTGGTGGGGATTGAACCCAGGAATGCTTAATCATTGAGCCATATCCCTCGCCCTTTTTGTTTCTTTTTTATTTTAAGATAGGGTCTTGCTAAATTTCTTAGGGCCTCACTTAACTGCTGAGGCTGTCTTTGATCTTGGGATTCTCCTGAGTGGCTGGGAAAATAGGCATGTACCGCCATGCCTAGCCCATGTCAGGCATTTCAAAAATTAAAACCAGTGAAGTTATGATGTGTAGCAAAAGGAAGGATAATTGGATTTTGTTAAAATTAAAAATAAACAAAAACTTTTGTGCATCATAGGAAGTTATTAAGAGTGAAAAGACAGCCTATAGAATAGAATATTTGCAAAAGGGATACAAAGTGCCCCAAATATATAAAGAACTCTTATGACTCAACAGTGCAACCTGATTAAGAAATGGACAAAGGACTTGAATAGTCTTTCATCAGAGAAAATATACAAATATCTACAAACACATGAAAAGTACTGAACCTCATCCGTCATTAAGGAAGTATGGATAAAAAATCAAGATTAGGTACAGCTTCATATCCACTAGCATGGCTTTAAAAAAACAAACAGAGAAAAAATAATTCCATGTATGGTGGTATGTCTGTAATCCTAGTTACATGAGGTTCTGAGGCAGGACGACCACAGTTTTGAGGCCTGCCTTGGTAACTTAGACTGTATCTGAAAATAAAAAGCGTTGTTGCTGTCTCTCAGTGGCAGAGAACCTCTGTGTTCAATCCTGGTGTTGGGGGGAAAAAACCTAAAAAGTGGGTATGCCCAAATTTCTATCAGTAGACAAATGGATAAAGTATGGTATATGATTATAGTGTATTTGTCATAAAAAGGAATGAAATACTAACTAATACCTGCTACATAATGTTGATGGGTCTTGAAAATATGCTGTGTGAAAGAAGCTAGGCATAAAAGGTCTTCTTACCTGTCTATAAAATATCCAGTATAGGTAGACTCAGAAAACAGAGTTCAGATTGATGGTTTTAGGGGTTTGGGGTTAGGTTAGGGAGAATGGAAAGTCAACTGCCTAATACATATGCGGTTTCCTTTTGAGGTGATTGGGAAGGTTTTAGAACTCAATAAAGGTAGTTGGAATTGAACATTCTTAATTTTTCATTTCGAAATGGTCAATTTATGTGAATTTTACCTTAAAAGGTGGTATTAACAAAACAATATAGGTTAAGAGTATTTATGGTAAGGATCAGACATCAAATTTTAACCCTGGTTTAACTACTCATTTATCCTTTGACCCTAGATAAATTATCTCTAATTTTGTTTTTGTAAAATAGGCATATTAGTATTATCCCAGAGAATTTTGATCACTGTGTGAAATGCCTAGCATACTTAGTAATTTTCTAGTAAATATTAGCATTGCTACCATTACTACTGCTACTGATTTTTATTTTAATCTTCTCTATGTAGGGGGGTGTGGGTACTGGGAATTGAACTGAAGGCTTTGCTTGGTAAAAACCATAGATATTGACCATTTCATTATAAGTTGTTAAGCTTTGGTTGTCTGGAGTTTTTATGTAGGTTGTTTCTGCCTTCGTTAATTACCATGTGTTGTGTGATCAGAAACCAAGCTTTGCAAAACACACTTTTTGCAAAACAGGTTGCAGTTAACTCCTCTTGCCACTGGATGGTGCTTGTGCAACATTATTAAGTCAAATATGTTGCCCTGTACTGTTTCTTTTCTTTTTTAACAGAGAGAAAGAGAGAATCAATTTTATTTCATCTGACCTTTGTTTCTCCAACACTTAGTTGTGTATGTGGTGTTGGGATTTGAACCTTGATCCTTGTGCATGCCTGGCAAGCTCTCTACCACTGAGCCACACCCTTCCAGCCCCTGATACTTTTTTCTTGAGTAGCTGAAAATTGATAAATAACCTGGCTGCAGTAAATTGAAATACTGTTGAGTCTTAGCAGTCTGCCAAAATTGGGAATTCATTTAATGTATTTTTAAAGAAATAGAACCCAAAAAGAAAATCATGGATTTGAACCTGTGATTGTCTGTGGTCAGATAGTTCTTTCTGTTGCTGAAGAATCTGATCATTCCTCCTGTCGGAATCTTACAGTTTTTCCTGGCTTCTCTGAACAGCTGAGTTATTGATTTTGTTCTGATCCCTAAACTTTATCATAAGGTGGCTTTTTTTTTTAAGAGAGGGACAGTGAGAGGAAAGAGAATCAGTTTTATTTAGCTTTTCATGTGGCTTTTGATGCTCCAACACTTGGTTGTGTACGTGGTGCTGGGGTTCAAACACCTTGTGCATACCAGGCAAGCACCGAAACTGCTGAGCCACCGCTCCAGTTCCTTACTGTAAGTTTTTCTATTGTAACAAAATTTTTCATATTTAGATATGTATAGGTGTGAGTATATGGAGGTAAGGAAAATACATGCTAGTGGAACCAAGGTATTTACTTACAAAAAAGGTTAGAGTTGAGTTGTAAAAGTTGTGTTTGTAACTACAGGAGGAAAACTGAAGGAATGATTCTGGAGGGGCAAGGTGAGGCCATGCTGAGAGATGCTAGCTCTTCCCACTTTACTTTTTGCTGTTATTATTCAGTTTATATATAGAATATATAATATATAATATTCTATAGAATATATAGAATATTTTGCTATCATTTGCCGTAAGATGCTGCAGAGTCAGAGTTTTCATATAGAAAGGGTAAAGAAGTATGCCATAATTTAATACTATTTTTGTGGAGTCCCTACCACAGTGGCTCTAATCTTCTGATAATGTTTTATTTGTAGCTCTTGCCTTTATCTTCTCCAGGAACTTTTTCACTTTTCCATATAAAGCCTCGATTGGTCTACTTTTAGAAACTTGATAGTTCTGTTCTTTGGCATATATTTTTAGGAATTAACTGAATTCTATTCTTTTGATATTCCTGTCCTTTTGAAACAATGCTTGTTATAGTTTTGTGTCCTGACATAAATCTCTTTATTTCATCTTGTAGTTGTTTTAAGATCTTAATTGACTTTAATTTCAATTCTATAATCAGGCAACACTTCATTGCATAAAGCAGAACAAGTGTTCCCTCCTAGCATAAACTTTTAATGCTGTAAATTTCTCTCTAAACCCTACTTTGAGCTGCACCATCTCCCACGACCCTGCTTCCAGGGCTGGGTATTGGACCCAGAGGTACTCTACCAGTAAGGTATACACCCAGCCCTACCCACCTGCCTACCTGTGTATCTGTCTATCTTTAAATTTTGAGACAGAGTCTCACCACGTTGCTGAGGCAGGCCTTGAACTTGATATCTCCTGTCTCAACCTCCAGAATAGATGAAATTACAGGTGGGTGCCACCATGCCCCACTGTGTCCTACAAATTTTGATATGTTTCCATTTTAGCTTATTTAGAAGTATTTTCTAATTTTCATTGTAATTTATTTTTTGACTCATGAATTTCCAAATATTTGGAAAATTTTTCCAGATATGCTTTTGTAGTAATTTCCAGTTTAATTTGTTGTGGTCAGAGAACATACTTTGTATGATTTTAGTATTCTTAAATTTATTGAAATTTCTTTTATGGCTCTTATGTTTTAAAGAGTGTGGGGGAGCTGGAGTGGTGGCTCATCAGCTGTGGCGCTTGCCTGGCATGTGCAAGGATATGGGTTTGAATCCCAGCACCACGTACACAACGTGTCAGAACAGTGAAAGCCATATGAAAAACTAAATAAAATTGTTTCTCTATTTCTCTCTCTGTCTCTCTCACTGTCCCTCTCTCTTTAAATTAAAAAAAATAAAGTGTGAGACTGGAGATGTGGATCAGTGGTAGAGCTTATCTAGCATGTACAGAGGTCAGGGTTCATTTCCCAACATCTTAAAAGAGTATATTTTCTGTTGTTGGATATAGATTTATATGTCAACTAAGTAAAATTGGTTGGTACAGTATGAACCAGATTTTCTGAATTTCTGTCCACATTTTAAATATCAGTTATTGGACTGGAGCTTATGGCGCTTGCCTGGCATGTGCAAGGATGCAGGTTTGAACCCTGGCACCATGTGCTCAACAAAGTGTCAGAAAAACAAAAACCACATGAAAAACTAAATAAAATTGATTATCTCTTTCTCTCTTTCTTGAAAACAAAACACAACACAACTACATGTAATTTGTAATTTAAAAAAATATAAATACCAGTTATTAAGAAAAGAGATGTTGCCAGGCCTGGTGGTGCATGCTTGTAATCCCAGCAACTTAGTGAGGGATCTGAAAGACAGGGCTGGGAATGTGGCTTATAGGTTGAGAACTCCTGGGTTCAATCCTTGGTACCCAAAAACAAAGGAAAAGAAAAAAGAGAAAAGGGTATTAAAGTTTGCAACTGTAATATTAGATATTTAAAATTTTACTTATTTCCTAATTTATAAAAATGTACAATTTCAGCATAGTTTTTTTTTTTTTTCTGAGAGAAAGAGAATCAAATTTATTTATTTTTTCATCTGCTTTTGTTTCTCTGACACATAGTTGTGTATGTGGTGCTGGGGCTTGAACCCAAGTCCTTGTACATGCCAGGCAAGTGCTCCAATCTTTGAGCCACCAATCCAGCCCCCAACATAGTTATTTTTACTGGTATCCTGGACTTTATATTCCTCAGGCTTAAAATACTGGAACCCATTTATTAGGATTTGTGTAATTGGTATGAAACTAGAATCACAAAAGCAAGTTTAAAAAGTGCAAGCATTTTTTTTTCCTTTTTTTTTGAGTGGTGCTACAGATCAAATTCAAGATCTTACACATGTTAAACAGTCTTTACCTCTGAGCTTTCATCTCCAGTCCAAGTATAACCTTTTTTACTTCAGTGAACTTTATTGTAGCAAACACAAAGCCATAACTAAAATTTATCCTTTTTTTTCTCCTGTATTTTAGGAATAGACTTTAAGATCAAAACAGTTGAATTACAAGGAAAGAAGATCAAGCTACAGATATGGTAAGTGATGATAATTTACTCACTTTATATATATATATCAGAATGCCAGACCTTAAGGTTTGACAGCGAAATTCTTCCTTGTTTAGATTCTGTTAGACTTCCCTTTCTAAAGCAAGTAATCAGGTAACCTTCCAGTGAACTAAAAAGATTATTGCCAAGGACTTTGTTGTCCATGAGATCTAACTTTTATTTTTTCCACTTGCTGTATAAACTTGCAAGTTACATACTCACTGCTAGGCTTTAATTTCTTCTTATGTAATAGAATTATTTTAATCTCAATGGATTGTTATTACATGAACTTAATCTATGTAGAGACTTTGTTACTATGCTTTGCTCACAGACATGCAATATGAAAAGTTATTACAATTCTTTTATTACTTCAAGAGTCTAAAGCTACATTATTCATTTTTCTTAATGTGCTTTAAGCTTTTTATTAAAAAGAAGGGATTGGGCCGAGTGCACTGGTGCATGGGTGTAATTCCAGTGGCCCAGGAAGCTGAGGCAGGTGGTTTGCAAGTTCAAATCCAGCCTCAGCAACTTCACAAGGGCCTAAGCAACTTAGTGAGGCCCTGGCGCTGGGGCTGGAGCTGGGGATGTGGCTCAGTGGTTAACTCTCCTAGGTTGAATGCCTGGTACCAAAAAAAAAAACAACAACAACAACAAAGAATTCAAGAAGGGGTCGAGAAACATGATATTCTCCTGCCTCAGCCTCCTAAGCGTGCAACACCGCGCCTAGCTATTTGATTCTTTATTTTTTCTGTAATGAGGTTTGAACCAGAACTTTGTGGATGCTAGGCAAATCCTGTACCACTGGGCTATACCTCCACTGACTCCTCTCCCCTGTTTTGAAATTTGAGACAGGGTCTCTCTAAATCTTTCAGGCTGGACTTGAACTTGCTGTCCTCCTGCCTTAGCTTCCTGAGTAACATGAGGCTCTGGCCTCATGGACTAAAATTATAATAGCAGTATTTTTAGTGAATATTATGTATATTTTGGATACTAACCCATTGAATACTCACCAGGCCATGTGGCTTAGTATTAATGTAAATGTACATGTGTATACAACTGAAATAAAAGTTTACAGAATAATTTTTTCAGATATAGTTTGCTTTATAGAATATATAAAACCTTTGTCCTGCTAAATCTGTCCCAATCTGCTGTTCCTCCATCTCCTTTCTTTCTACACTTTCTTTTCTGTTCCTTGACTATGAATTGATCCATTTCTCCTCTATCATTTTAGTTTTTATGTAGCTGTTACAAGTAAGCCATAATAAATAACTAGCCCTGGTTTTATTTAAAAAAAATATGTATATATCTTCCTTTAAAAATGATCTTTAGGAACAGTAAATCCTCTAGTATGGCCTTCAAGATTAATATATAAAAGATTTCTACTGGGCTGGAGTGGTGGCTCAGCGGTTACAGTTCTTGCCTGGCATGCACAAGTCTGCAGGTTCAAACCCCAGCACCACATACACAGACAAAGTATCTGAGCAACAAAACCCTCATGAAAAACTTAATAAAGAAATTGAGTCTCTCTTTCTCTCTTTCACTGTCCCCCTCTCTCTTAAAAATAAAAAAAAAAAAAAGATTTCTCCTGTACTATAAAACTCAAGCACAGCATAAAAATGATAATATTTCTAATTTAAAGTTGTTTAACTTTTGGATTGTTGTTTTGTGATGCTGGGACTTGAACCTGTGGTCTCAAACATTCTAGGCAAGAACTCTCATCACTGAACTACACCCCCAATCCTATTTATTTTTATTTTAATTAAAATAGTTACTTATTTTTGAGATAGAGTCTAAGTCACCTGGGCTGGCCTTGAACTTGTGATCCTCCCCCCTTAGCCTCCCAGGTTGAAGGAATTAGATCTGTACCACTGCATTTGGCTAGACATTTTTAATAAACCTCTCTGAGATATAACATTTGGCATGCTTACATTCCAGGTAGAAAAAAGCCATATTAAGTGATCTTAGAGTTACCCATGGTAATTCAAGAAGGCTGTTAGCATGAAAAGCTCCATGACTCATAACTTAAATATCTTGAAATTTAAAACTTTGTCCTTTGGGGTGGAAAAGTAGCTCAGCAGTAGAGCACTTGCCTGGTATTCTCAAGGACCTGGGTTCAAACCCCAGTACCATATACACAAACTAAATTTCAGAAAAACTAAAACCAGATGGAAAAAATATATGAAACTGATTCTTTTTTTCTCTCCCCCACTTTCTCTTTCTGTCTCGGAAAAAAAAAAAAAAAAACTTTGTTCTTTACTTTAGTGCTTTGCTTCCAGTTGTTACTATAAAAGCATGGTGATTTTTATATTTCTTCAATTCAAATACATATATTTAGATTCTTGTTCCATCATGAAAATACCTTTTCTATAATTGAATATTGATCTTGAAAACTTCAGTCTGTGCTAAAAGTTTGTCTTTTGTTCCTTCTTTCCTCCTTTGAATGATCTTCATGTCTTGCTTTCTTTCCAGAAAGACATCCAACCTGTCTATTGTATGAGGGTAGAGATGGGTCTCCTCTGGCCAGATTGTATGTATGTAGGCCCAAAATAGATTTTTGGCTGACAGAGAAGAGCTGTGGTTTTTAAATTGCAGGTCTTGAGAAATTTTCCATCCCAGTATACCTACATTTTCTATAGAGTGGTCCTGCCAGGAAAGTAGTCATAGTAAGTAACTTCAGGTCTACTTGCTCTTTGTTTTTATTTTTCAAGGGGTGAAGGAAAGTTGGTCATTATCAACATCTTTCTCTTGTACAAGTAGAGTATATTTCACATCAGCATAGTCATCCCAAACCAGTGGTTTTGTTTTGTAGAATTAACTACCTGCCTTAATTAAGTAGGTACCAGATAACTTGATATTCATCTTTAATTCTTCCCTTAGCCCCCACATCCAATTCATTATTAAGCCCTATTGAGTCTCTCTCCAAAATGTCTGTAATCTATATACAGTTCTCCATTTCCAATGTCACCTCTCTAGTCCATGCTACCATTACCCTTTCTTTGAACTATTATAGTAGGCTCTTAGCTTAGTATCCTAACAGGTTCTTCCTTCCCCTTTTGCCTTCTTCCAGTACTGTCTCCACATAACAACCAAATTGACCCTTTGCAAAAATAAATCTGATCAGGGTTCTGATTAAATCCTCCCCCCACTTATAGTCTCTTTGAGTTTACTTTGCATTTCAAATTAAAGTCCAGAGTCTGAATCTAAATTCCTTACCACCCCCCTTTCTGACCTCATCTTTGTGTGCTGATCACTCTCCCTTGTGTATAATTTCCAGCCTCATCAGGTCTTCTTTTAATTCCATAGGCATGACAAGCTTTTTTCGTATTACATACCTTGTGGAGCCTTCCAACCCATACCCCCTGCTCATAGCTAGACTGAGCATTCTAAACATTCTAAAGTACCATTTGGTTTCAGAGGTTCCAGGTTCTGGCTGCTCTCCCCTTTGACCTTATCTTTTACTGCTTTGCTCCAGCCACTGTGGCCTATCTTTTTTGTGCTCCCTTGAATGAATTAAGCATGTTACCATTTCAGGGCCTTTGTACTTCCCCAGTTCTTTCTGCTTAGAATGCTTCTCCTCAGATCACTACCTTGCCACCTTCTCTGATTCAGATCTCAATTCATTGTTAACTCTCAGAGAGGCTTGTGAAACCGAGTCCTTTCAGGCACTATCACATTTAGTCTAATTTGTCTTTGTCATAGTAGTTCTCAGTATCTGAAGTTATTACTACGTTTTTAAAAAATGCGTTCATTATTTTTCTTCAATTAGAATGTAACATTGGGGGGGTTTTCTTCTTTCTTTCTTTCTTTTTTTTCTTTTGGTTCTGGGGATTGAACCCAGGGGCACTTAAGCACTGAGGTACACTCCCAGCCCTTCTTATTTTTTATTTTGGGACAGGGTGTTGCTAAGTTGCTTAGGGCCTCTCTGAGTTGCAGAGGCTGCCCTGGAACTTGTTGATCCTCCTGCCTTAGCCTCTCAAGCTGCTGGGGTTAGAGGCCTGCACTGATGCCCTGCTACGAGGTAAATTCTTTGAGGGTAGAGACTCTGTCTGTTTTATACTTATATCCCCACTATCAAGAACAGAGATAGGCAAATACAGATACTTAGTAAATATTTGTTGGCTGAATGCCTTTGGTTGATTCCTGTTCATGCTTCACTTCTCACCTTAATAGAGGATTTCCCTGACTATTCTAAATTACTTCTTCTATCCTCTCTACTCCATTCTCTATCACTCCTCCCTGTTTACCTTGTTAGAATTTTATCAGTTTGTGATTATTAATTATTTTTTTCCTGTCCCCTCTGGCATAATCTCTGAGAGGGCAACCTTTTACTTTAAAAAAAAAAAAGCCTTATTTTTTTTTCCTTTTGGATGAAGATAAGCATATATTTTATTTATTTATTTTTTAAAGAAAGAGGAGACATTGAGAAAGATAGAATCAATTTTTATTTAGTTTTTCACATGGCTTTTGTTGCTCTGAGACTTCATTGTGTACATGGTGCTGGGGTTTGAACTCACGTGCTTGCGCATGCCAGGCAAGCGCTGTAACTGCTGAGCCACCGCTGTAGCCCCTATTTATTTATTTTTAAGAGAGGAACAGTGAGAGAGAAAAAGAGAGAATCGGTTTTATTTAGTTTTTCATGTAGGTTTCATTGCTTTTACACTTCGTTGTGTACGTGGTCCTGGGGTTTGAACTCATGTTCATATGCTTTCCAGGCAAGCGCCATAACTGCTGAGCCACCACTCCAGCCCTTTCCTTTTTTTAAGAGAGAATCAATTATGTTTATTTCTTCATCTGGCCTTCGTTTCTCAGACACTTAGTTGTGTCTGTGGTACTTGGATTCAAACCTGGGTCCTCACATATGCCAGGCAAATGCTGCAACCACTGAACTCCTGCCCAAAAAGAAAGCATATTTTAAACTCAAGGACTTTGGGCATAGAGAAATTGTAGTTCTTTGAGGAAATCTAAATCTTTAAAAAAAAAAACAACCAAAAACCAAAAAAACCCTCACCATGTGACATTTGACATCCTAATTTATAGAGTAAGGAATAACTTCCATCATTTTACTAAAGCACATTGGTAGCACACACCTGTAATCCCAGTGGCTCAGAAGGCTTAGGCAGGAGATGACAAGTTCAAACCCAGTCTCAGCAATTTAGTGAGCCCCTAAGCAACGTAGCAAGCACTTTTCTCAAAATAAAATATGGAAAAGGCTGGGGATGTGGTGCAGTGGTTAAGTGCCCCTGGGTTCCGTTGTGCTCTACACACATATAAAGTTATGGAATTTGGGGTCTTTGCCACTGGCCCGTTTTAGTGCTGTCAGTGTCCAGTTTGAAAATAACTGTTGTGATAGCAAGCCAGAGCGCACAGTTTCACTGACCCCACTTGTGGGACTAACGGTTAAGAAAATAAGCTATTATAATTCTTAGGAACATATCACTCCTTTAATAATATGTCACTGAGGGAAAGAGTATTTCACAACATTCCTTCAGCTGTGCATCAGTTTTATGTAAGGAAAACTCTACTGCCATTGGTTTATATTTTCAGAAACCTGATCTAGTAAGATTGGGAAAAAAAAATTTTTGATAGCCAAGAAAACTGAATATTTTTGAAAACAGACTTAGAAATCTGTATTATGGTGACATAAAAAAGAATCGTGAACATGTACCATGTTTTATTACTTATTAGATATTTAGCACCTGCTTTTGCTTAGTGGACTGGATTAGTCTTGAGAATAAATGTGTATGCCAACCTAAAAATAATTTAACCAATAAACAAACATTGGTGTCTATTTTTAGCCTGGGGCAAGGAGTTACCATTTAGTTGAGAGATAAGGACACTGTTCTTGGCTTGAAATAAATTGTTGATTGCCTTAACAGTTGGTTGAGACTGGTATAAATGAGAATTCAGTCAGGACTCAGGGAAAAAATAATTTGAAATGAAGGATCCCAGGTCATTTTGTGGGGCAGATAAAATCATATTGAAAAGTATAAATTATGAAATATATAAATGAAAATGGGATATACAGAGTTTAAAATGTTTGGGGTTGGGGATTTAGCTCAGCGGCAGAGTGCTTGCCTAGCACGCCCAAGGCCTCGAGTTCAGTTCTCAGCCCTGAAAAAAAAATGTTTAACACAGAGAACATACAAAAAGAGGGAAGATAATTGGGTATAAGAGATTCTGGAAGATAAAGAAGTCAAAACTCCAAGAACAGAGTAGTGTGCTATGGATCAAAACAGACTTACTTTTTTTTTTTTCCAGGCCTGAGGCCTGAACTCGGGGCCTTGTACGTGCTAGGCAAGTGCTCTGCCACTGAGCTAAATCCCCAACCCCCAGACTTACTTTTTGAACACAAAATAGTGATTATCTTTCTTTTCAGGGGGGCTATTAATATTTCAATGTCTTTTATGTTGGTATTTTATAACTAACAAACATCATACATAAAAGCCCTCCTCTAGGTTTTGTTGATGTAGGTTTAGCTAAATATAAGGAGCCTCTTTTACAGTGAGTTCTTAGTGGAGAATTTAGTCATAGATTTGATACTGAAGATATATATGTGCTTATTGTGTAATGTGAAAAGGAAGCATATAATAGCCAGAAAGTGTTGGAGGTAGTGTTCATAGTGGAGTGGTAAGGAAGATTTCTCTAAATAGTTGTTTCTTAGGACAAAAGTTTCTTATGCTTCCTAAACTACAGCTGTTAGGCACTACTGGAATCCCAGGACCTGGACTTTTTTGGGGAGCAGGGGGCAGTGGCCCTGGGTAATGCTAGGCAAGCAATCTTCCATTGAGCTACAGCCCAGCCTCAGGGCCTGCACATTCTTTATCTTAGTTAGGTACATTTCTAGCCTCCTTCGTAGGTAGGAGGCTTTAAGCCTGCTCTAAAGGAGTATAGTTTATACTTCTTATAACCAGTTCAGGAAAAACTAGGTTATTTCTGTTATGATGAAACAGACCTTTGTTTTTATTTTATTGTATTTTTGTCTGTATGTATACTGGAGATTGACTGCAGGAGCACTTGCCAGAACTACATCTACAGTTCTTTTTTATTTTGAGACAGGGTATTAATAAGTTGCTGAGGCTCTAAGTTACAGAGGCTGGCCTTGAACTTGTGATCTACCTGCCTCAGCCTCTTGAGTTGGCTGGGATTACAGGTATGCCCCATGGCACCTAGTTTAGATGTTTGTTGTTGTTGTTTAGAGAGAGAGAATCAATTTTTATTTTATTCATCTGGCCTTCATTTCTCCATCATTTAGTTGCATATGTGCTGCTGTGGTTTGAATCTGGGTCTTTGTACTTTCCAGGCAAGTGCTCTAATGGCTGAGCCACCCACCACTCTGGCCCCATGCATTTGTTTTTTAATGAAAACATTTATAATTACAACTGATTTAAGGCACTTTGTAACTGAATAATAAGATTAATAAAAGATAAAACAGGAAGGAAATGGGAAAAATGAACCATATAAAATCAGCTCTTGGTTTACTTTATAGAATTAATGTATAAACTTTTTGGCAACCAAGGCAAGAAAAGAGGTGGGGAGGTGTGGAGAGCTACCCACAATAAATCACACTGTTCTTTTTAGAAACCGAGGGGGGAAATAACTTTATAACAGAGTATTTTCATTAAGCAGACAGTATAAAAGGTAATGGAGATAAAAATTACCATTTGAGGATATAAATATACAAATACAAACATATGCAGGTGTGAATGCATAATCTCTTGGGGCTTAACCTGAGTTAAGAGTCACACCTAGAAGAATGAACAGAATTCCTCTGAGATGTTTAATCTTTTGAAGTGACATTTCTTTTGGCAGTTTTTTGGGCAGGTACTGCATTACTTCTAACCTTGCTTCTACATACACACACACACACACACACACACACACACCCTCACACACACCCTCACATCCTCACTCCCTCACCCCATCACACCCTCACACTTTCACCCTTTTTTCAACAGAGCATACAGAATGACCTTGCCCTGCCCTGCCCCGTTCTTTTCCCTTTTCCCTTCCCCCTTTTCTCTGCCCACTTTTCTCTTTCCCTTTCCCTTTCCTGGGACCAAACCCAAGGCCTTGCACATGCTAGGGAAGTGCTCTACTACTTAGCTACATTCCTGGCATCCATGGGATGACATTTTAAACCCAAATTAAGATATTAAGATAATTTCTTTTCAAAAAGTCCTTTGTAGACTCTCCATCTCACGCAGAGGAAAACCTAAGTCCTTGTAGAGGCCTATGAGATGCAGCACAATGAACATTCTCTGCTCCACGTCCACATCTCTGTCATCTCATTTAGTCTCTTCTTATGGTGACTTCCTTGACTATTCCTGAGCTTTGTAACTAGGACCTTTTGCACTTGCTCTTCTCTCTTTTTGGAACTCTATTCTCTCATATATTTCTGTGACATACTTCATTATTCCCTTTACCATTCTCAATGAGGCCTTCTCTCACCCTGTTTAAAATTGCACTTGCACTGGGCTCAGCGGCACATGCCTGTAATCTCAGCAATCTTGGGAGGCTGAGGCAGGAAGATCGAAAGTTCAAGGCCAGCCTCAGCATCTAAGTGAGGCTCTAAGCAACTTAACGAGACCCTGTCTCAAAATAAAAAAGAAATAAAAAGGACTAGTGATATGGCCAAGTAGTTAAGCACCCCTGGGTTCAATTCCCCAAATAATTAATTATTTAAAAGTAAAATTGCAGTTGTTTACTTCACATTCAACATAAACCCTAGGCTGGCTGGCTGGCTGGCTGGCTTTCTGGCTTTCTCTCCTTCCCTCCCCCACCCTCTCTCAATAGGCCTAATTAATTAACTTTATTTTTCTAGAATTAAAACACTACGTAGTAGCCATAGCTGGATCCCAGTTCCTTTGATGGAGATTATGATGTGGGTTTTTACAGAATGATCAGTGAATTCCTGATAAGGTGACCATCTGATCATAACCTCTTTTCAGGGGTAGGGGCAAGGGTGGCAGGAGGGAGAGAGAATGGAAAGGGAGAAAGAACACACACGCACATGCTATCAGTCTTGGAGATAGTGTCAAACAAAGGTGGCCTTGGTACCTTTGGGTCAACAGTGTTGACCCTAGCCAAGGTATAGCAGTCTTTGGTACCAGCCAGACCAGCAATTTCTTAGTCGTGGGCCAAGATAAGGCCAGTGCCTCTGGGTACCACAATGTGGCTACCAGCACAAAACAGCAGTGACCAAACACCTTGCAAAAAGACTGTAGGGTGTTCACTTCACCTTACTGTGCTTGGATGATGGGGAACTTGACCAGGAAAATAGCTCTGTGGGTGGCAGTGGCTGGCTACTTTCTTGGAGCACTCAGCACCAGAGAGACACGACTGTTGGAGTCCTTAATGGTGAAAAAGATCTTGAACCTGTTTTACTAGCCTGTGTGGGTCTGCTTTTGACTGGTGTATTTTTCAAAACCTCATCCTCAAGGATATCCCAGCGGGGGGGCAGGGGGATGAAGTGAATAATCTCAGACTCTTGATGGGTAGGGAGAAAAGATCTCCTCCAAGGACTTGATCTTCATGTCTTTGACCATGTGTCCTAGGTTAGTCACTGGGAGCTACCCCTTGTCCTTAACCTTTCCTCTGTACCCTGCCACAGCACTGGCTTCATCAGCCATTTGGGGCTGTGTGGTGTGTGTGTGTGTGTGTGTGTGTGTGTGTGTGTGTGTGTGTGTGTGTGTTTTAAGAGGGACAGTGAGAAAAGAGGGAATCGATTTGATTTAGTTTTTCATGTGGCTTTTGTTGCTCCAACACTTCGTTATGTATGTGGTGCTGGGATTCAGACCCACATCCTCATGCATGCCAGGCAAGCACTGTAGCCACTGAGCCACTGCCCCAGCCCCATGTGGTGTTTTCTCAAAGAATGCTTAGTCTCTTTTGTTCTACACTTTTGTCTCATTGGCATTTAATCAAACCACACTCTGACATTCTATTTTTTTTAATGTGCTGTCTACTTGTAATAGAATGAACATCATTTAGTCAATAAATTTTATCTCCATTGCCTAGAATAGTGCCTTGTGTATGGCATTTGCTCAGTGAATACTTGTAGAATGAATCAGTGGGATTTCTGTTTGTCTTAAAGGACAGACCCATAAATTTTGAGATGAAATGAGCATGTGACGGGGCTGAGATTCTCTTTAAGAATATTGAAAAAAGACTGGGGCGGTGGCTCAGCAGTTGGCGTGCTTTGCTGGCATGTGTGAGGACCAGGGTTCAAAGCCCAGCACCACATACACAACTAAGTGTCGAAGAAACAAAGGCCAGATAAAAAAATAAAGTTGAGTCTTTCTCCCCCTCCCTCTGTCTTAAAAAAAAAAGAGATAATAACTGAGCAATTTCTAAGGCTGCTGAAAATATATGTATTCGCGCATACAGGAAACCCAATATATATCAAGCAGAATAAATTTTTAAAAATTTATATCTAGGGATTGGAGTGGTGGCTCACCAGTTATGGCACTTGCCTGGCATATGCAAGGACATGAGTTCAAACCCCAGCACCACGTACACAACAAAGTGTTGGAGCAATAAAAGTCACGCGGAAATCTAAATAAAATTGATTCTCATTCTCTCTCTCTCACTGTCCCTCTCTCTTAAAAAAAAATTTATATCTAGGGACTAGAGGCGTAGCTCAGTGATAGAGCTTGTTCTTAACATGTACGAGAACCTAGATTCAATCTGCAGCATCAAAAGAGAAAAGAAATTATATGTTGCCAGGTGCAGGAGCGCATGCCTATAGTCCTAGCTGAGGTGGATTACTTGAGTCCAGGAATTTGAAATTAGTCTGAGCAACAGACTAATTTTTGAGATCCTATGTCAGAAAAAGAGATGGGGTGGTAGAGTGGTGGCTCAGCAGTTACAGCGCTTAACGTTGCATGTACCAGGACACAGGTTCATATCCCACCATGTACACAACAAAGTGTCAGATCAACAAAAGCCAAATGAAAGACTGAATAAAATTGATTGTCCCTTCTCTCTTTCATTGTCCCTCTCTCTCTTAAAAAAAAAAAAAAAGAAAAAGAAAGAAAAAAGAATGTAAATTTCTAGGGGCTGGAGTGGTGGCTCCAGCAGTTGGAGTGCTTGGCTGGCACTCCAAGGACCCAGATTCAAACCCTGGCACCACATGCACAACTAAGTGTCAATGAAACAAAATAAAAATCGGTTCTCCCTCCCCCCCTTTCTCTCTCTCCCCCTCTTCCTCTCTCCTTTTTTTTTTCTTTTTTTTAAAGACAGAGGGACAATGAGAGAGTGAGTCAGAGAGAAATAATTTTTATTTTTTAGTTTTTCATGTAGCTTTCATTGCTCCAAGACTTCATTGTGTATGTGGTACGGGGGTTTGAACTTGTGCACTCACGCATTCCAGGCAAGCACCATAACTGCCAAGCCACCGCTCCAATCCCCCTCTTCCTCTCTTAAAAGTAAATAAATAGATAGATAAAACTCATTATTTTTGTGTGTGTGTGTGTATGTGTGTATATATATGCACACACACATATATGTGTATATATATGTGTGTGTACATATATATACACATATACACACATATATGTATATATATGCACACATATATGTATATATACACACATATGTATACGTGTGTGTGTGTATGTATGTGTGTATATATATACACGTATGTATATGTATATACGTATATATATATATACACACACACATACATACACACAAGTTTTCCCCCCCAGGGCTGAGGACCAAACTTGGGGCCTTGCACGTGCTAGGCAAGCGCTCTGACACTGAGCTAAGTCCCCAACTATCTATCTATCTATCTATATGTGTGTGTGTATGTATATATATATATTTTTTTTTTTTTTATAAAAATGAGTATTGAAAAGTTCAACCAGGTCTTTCACTTAGCTAAATGAAACCAATTTTCTTTTACCCTTATTATTGAAATAGACTGCAAACAAAGCCAGGGCTGTCCTTGTGAGGCAGCTTTGAGTACTGCTTAGACACAGGCAAATATTAACTTCAGAGAACTTTTAATGCAGTAGAACATCTGGAAAAGTAACTTTGGTAGGACATCTTAAAAGCATGGAATTAAATGTTGAGGCTCAGAGTGACATTATTGTATCTTTGCCCACTTTTATGGAAACTATCCCTCCTGTTGTTTACAAATGAAGAGAGTAAGTACATTCAAGGCCACACAGCTGGAAGGGGTAGAATCTAAGGATAAACTTGAGTCAGACTCCAAAGGCATTTTCAGCTTGTATCCTTTCATAATGCCTACCATGTAGAATACGCAGTAAATATTTGAGTTGATGGGTAAATTGAGAGATGAAATGCGTTAAATACATTTAAAATGGGAAAGATGGGGAGTAGCCAATCTTGTACAGGCAGTGGAAACAGCTTACACAGAGGCTGGGGGTTGTGTAGCTCAGTTGTAGAGCAAGTGCAAGGCCCTCGGTTCAATCACCAACACCAAGGGGAAAAAATAAATGCAAAAGGGCAAGATTGTGTATTTAGGAACAGGAGAAAAATATATGGTTCTTGTGGCTTGGGAAAAGGCTGCTCAGAATTATGGAGATTGAAGAAAGGTATAGATTCTCTAAGGTATTTTATAAACCCTGGAGTAATGAATTCAGAGTTGATTCTAGTGTAATAAGTTGCCATTAGAATTTTTTTGTTTGTTTTTAAGTCTGGTCTTGTTTAGTTTGTTTGCTTTGTAATGGATTCATTGAGACATAATTTACTTAACATATAGTTTACCCATTTAAAGTGTACAGTTTAGTAGTTTTGGTCTTATTCATAAGATTATACAGCCATCATAATTTTAGCATATTTTTATCACCACCCCCCCATAAAGGAACCCTATACCTTTCATACCTAATCCTCCCAGTCTCTTAACCTGGGTAACTACTAGTCTACTCTTTGTCTGTTTTCCTATTCTAGACATTTTTTATATATGGAATCATAGAATTTATGATCTTTTGTGACTGGCTGCTTTCAATTAGTGTAATGTTCTCAAGGTTGGTTTGTTTATATTGTCCTTGTATTAGTACCTTTTTTTTTTTTTTTTTTTTTTTTTTTTTTTTTTTTTTTTTTTTTTTTTTTTTTTTTTTTTTTTTTTTTTTTTTTTTTTTTTTTTTTTTTTTTTTTTTTTTTTTTTTTTTTTTAGTGCTGTAGTTTAAACCTAGGGCTTGTACATGCTTATTTTATTATTTAAAAGAGAGAGGGACAGTGAGAGAAAGAATTAATTTTCATTTAGTTTTTCACGTGGCTTTCATTGCTCCAACACTTAGTTGTGTATGTGGTGCTGTGTACCCACTTCCTTGTGTATGCGAGGCAAGTGCCATAATTGCTCCAGCCCCTTCACAATTCTTGAAAAGAATATCCATTGAAATACAAATTTTTAATTTGATGAAGCCCATTTTATCTGATTTTTGTTAATGTTTATGCTTTGTTGACATACCTAAGAAACAATAGTTAAAATTCAAGATCCTCAATGTGTCCCTGTTTGCTTTGTTTTCTTTCTTTACCTTTTTTTTTGAGAATCAGAATCAATTTTATCTTATATGTTTATTTATTTTAGAGAGAGAGAGACAGAATCAATTTTATTTAGTTTTTCATGTGACCTTCATTGCTCAGACACTTTGTTGTGTACATATGGCAAGTGCCATAACTGCTGAACCAGCACTCCAGCCCCAATTTTATTTTATTTTTTAAAAGAGAATGAGAGAAAGCGAATCAATTTTATTTATTTTTTAATCTGACCTTTGTTTTTCTGACATTTAGTTGTATATATGGTGCTGGGGTTCAAACTCAGTTCTTTGCGTATGCCAGGCAAGTACTCCAACCGCTGAGCCACTACTTCAGCCCTTAGATTATGTCTTGAGTTGATTTTTGTATATGGTGTGAGGTACGGATCCAGTTTCATTCTTTTGCATGGGTATGTTCAATTGTTCCAGCTCCATTGTTGAAAAGCATATTCTTTCCCCCCATTGAAGCTATTGGAAGTTTTAAGCAGAAAAATGATATGATCAAACATGTTTAAAGTAATCAATGACAACCTAACATCTGTGAATGCCAGCAAAAGATACTTGAGAATGAGCAGACAGTAACAAAAAGCAGAAATGTGTGTCTCCAAGGTCATGAGTATAAAGTGTTTCAAGAAGAAAGTGGTTGACTGTGAGGGATCCTGCTTAGTGATTAAGATATATAAAAAGAAGTAACTTATATTTGTCAAGCAGAAGGATATTGGAGACTTTTTGAAGAGTGGTCTTGCTGTAGGGTATTTAGTATTAGCAGTTTGTTTAAAGTCCATTGAGGAGTTCTGGCGGGAAGCTTACTGCATAGAGCATGTGCTCTAGGCAAGGACAAAGTCCTGGGTTTCAGCACTGAAAAGAGTTGGTTGAGGAATGAATGTAGGGAAGCAGCAACTATAACCAAGTCTTTTAAGAAATTTGCTGGGAAGCTGAAGGGTGTAAGCTGAGTGATGTAGCGCTTGCCTAGCAGGTGAAAGGCCCTGGTTTCAATAATCAATCAACACTGGAGGGGCTGGAGCAGTAGCTCAGTGGTTGGAGTATTTGCCTGGCATGTTTGAGGACCTGGGTTCAAAACCCTAGCACCACATATACAACTAAGTATCAGAGAAACATAAAAACAGATGAAAACAAATAAAATTGGTTCTTTCTCTCCCCCCCTTCTCTTCCTCTCCCTCTCCCTCTGTCTTGAAAGGGGGAAAAAAGTCTCTCTCTCTCTCTCTCTCTCTCTCTCTTTAAAGAGAGAGAGAATCAATTTTGCTTAGTTTTTCAGGTGGTCTTTTACTCCAACACTTTGGTATGTTCATGGTGCTGGACTTCGAACTCAGGTCCTTGCACATACCAGGCAAGTGCAGTAACTGCTGAGCCTCCGCTCCAGCCCCTCTCCCTCTCTCTCTCTTTTTTTTTTTCCTCCCTCTCTCTTTAAAAAATAATAATAAACAACACTGAGAAGATGTTATTGTCAATATAGACAAGCTTATTCTAAAATATACATGGAAAGACTAGCATAGCTGAAACAATTTTGACAAAGTAAAATGAGTGAAAAAAATCACTCACCTAGCTTTAAAATGTTTTATTTAGCTACACTAAACCAAAACAGTGTGGTAGGGTTGGGGGGCATGAACACAGACACAGGATGTTGTAATAGAATAAAGAATCCAAAATTAGACTGAACAGTGGCGTACAGATTTTTGACAAAGGTGCAAAAGCAACGTGATAGAAGGAGAATGTTTCCTTGATATTTTCAGCAAATGGTGCTGTAGCAATTGGACATATGTAGGTAAAGCTACAAATCTCAACATAAAATGCAGACTTTTGTCCATTTGCAGTGGCACAGTAGCATTTGCCTGTAGTCTTAGCTATACAGGATGCTGAGGCAGAAGTTCATTTGTCCAGGAGTGTAAGGTCAGCTTGGCAATATGCAAGACCCTGTCTTCAAAACAACAGCAGCGGGGCTGGAGCGGTGGCTCAGCGGTTTCGGCACTTGCCTGGCAAGCACGAGGACCCGGGTTCAAACCCCAGCACCACGTACACAACTGAGTGTTGGAGCAACTAAGGCCATACGAAAAACTAAATAAAGTTGTTTCTCTCTTTCTCTGTCTCTTTCAAAAAGAAAAAAGAAAACAACAGCAGCAAACAAAAACACTTGACACTTTGTACCAACATTAAATCAAAATATATAATCAAATTAGTAAGCCTTATTAGACTTAGATAAAAATAAGAGAAATGTTTGGGAATTAAGACTATAGGCAAAGAGTTCTTAGACATAACGCTAAAAACTTGATCTTTTCTTAAAAAAAAAAATCATTAAATTGAGCATCACGATAAGAAAGAAAGAAGCCAGGTAGTGCTTTCCTGTAATCCCAGATTCTCTGGGGACTGAAGCCAGAGGATTGCAAGTTCAAAGCCAGCCTGAACAAACTAACAAGACTGTGTCTCAAAATTAAAAAAAGCTAGGGATGTAGCTCAGTGGTGGAACATTTGGCTAGCATATGCAAGGCCCTGGTTTTGACTCCCAGCAACACAGACAAAATAGATGAAAAACAACCCTGTCAGAAAATGGGCAAAAGACATGAATCAGACATTTCACCAGAGCATGCATGATGACAGATAATTAAGCATATAAAAAACTGTTCAAAGTCTTAGCCATAAGAAAATACAAATTAAATTGATGAACTTCATTGTATGGTCATTTTATGGCCATGCTCTATTAGAACAACTCAGTAACAACTAAAATAAAACTAATGCCAGCATCAGATGCTGGTGAGGATATAAAGAAACTGTATCTGTCATACATTGGTAGTAAAGTGGCACATAGCACCAGTTGTGTTAACAACTGGAATACTTACTGTTTGACTCAAAAATAATATTCCTCAGCATTTGTCCCAGAGGAATGAAATATGTCCACCCATGTTCATAGAACTTTATCTGTAATAGCCAAGAATTGGAAACAACTCAAGTCTTTACATTGGGGAATGATTAAACAAATTGTGGCACATCCATACCACAATACTACTCAACTAAATGTAACAGACTCTCATTACATGAACAACCTGGGTAGACCTCAGTGGCATTATGCCGAAGAAATGATAAATGCCAGTTTCACAAGGTAGCACACTGTATGATTTCTGTTTTTTATATTCTGAAAAATGATAAAATATTAGACATGAAAAACTGGTAGGCCTCTATCCCCTTCTCCCACTCTGGGGAAAGTCAGCTCTTTTCCCTATGCTTCGCTTTCTATTATTGTCTTAAAATCTCTACTATGCTTGGATAGAGAAAAAAAAAAAAAAGAAGGTAATTGGCCAGTTTAGGAACTATGGGAGTGGTGGTGAAGCAGTGGTTACACAAATTTGCACATGTGATAAAATTGCAGAGAACTGTAGAACTGTGTATGCACACGTACACAGTAAGTGCATGGTTCAAAACAAGGGCAGAGTTTGAATAAGGTCTGCAGATCGTGCACATACCACGTTCCTGATGTTGCTATTACACTACAGTTTTATAAAATGTCACTATTGGGGAAAGCTGATTAAGGTACCCAGGACATCTCTGTACTGCTTTTGTAACTTTCACTAAGGCTATAATTATATTTTAGAAGAAAAGTTAAAAATGTTAGTTGGGAAAAAAGAACAGAGAATTTGTTAGTTGGAGAGATGTGCAGTTGAGAATGGAGTTTGTTTATTTTTGCTTTTATTAAAAGATAGGTGGCTGGCAGGCCCTGTGATCCACACCTGTAATCCCAGCCACTCAGGATCACAAGTTTGAAGCCATCAGCAATTTATAATACCATGTCTCAAAATGAAAAAAAAAAAAAGTCTGGGATGTAGCTTCATGGTAAAGAGCCCCAGCGTTCACCCCAGTACCCTGCCATCAAACATACTAAAACATGATTGTATGGTGATGAAAATGATGATCCATAAAAGAGGAAGAATTGGTGATGCAAACAAGAGGGCATAATTACTGGAGCAACATATATATCAACACTTTGGCATGAAGGCATTAAAGAATAATGAAAATACTATTTACATATTTTTTGTAAGTGAGGTTATCTTTACAACTTCTTAGATGCAGTAGTCTTTAAATGTTTCTGAAATTCCACATGTTTTTGTATTATAAAATAAAACAATTAAGTAACATGTAATGAATTCCAAGAGTGTTCAGAATGCTTGCTGGCATATATTAAATAACTTCAAGAGTTTTATTTATCTCTTTTTTCCCTTCCAGATTTTCATTCAGTATGGTTAGTTCATTAACTTTCTTCAACTAAAAAATGTTTATACACTTTATATTGAATATGTGTATATGTTTATGAAGAATCATAATTGTCAATTAAGACTTAATTGAGTGGTTCTGTTTTGCTTTGTGGTAAATAGTGGGTTTTCACGGGTGGGGGCTTGTTTGCTTGCTTTCTTTTTTGTGTTTTGTTTGTTTCCCTGTGTCGCCCAGGCTCCTCTCTGACTTCTGACTCAATTGGTCTTCCTGCCTCCAGGCTTCTAGGGATAGCTACGACAATAAGCACATGCACACTGTGCCTGGCTAGATAGTGTGTTTTAATCTCTATTTTACCAAACTGTTCTGCTGTTTTGTCCTTTATCTGTAGTTATATCAAAATGCTTAATAAAATTATTGACTTTATTTCAGGGATACAGCAGGCCAGGAGCGATTTCACACCATCACAACCTCCTACTACAGAGGAGCAATGGGTATCATGCTAGTATATGACATCACCAATGGTAAAAGTTTTGAAAACATCAGCAAATGGCTTAGAAACATAGATGAGGTAAGACCTAGAAATTGTGTAAACCCTTCCATCTTAAACTGTGGGGCAGTCTATCAAAAAATTCCATCCAAGGCAATAATTTCTTTATTCAGAAACTGCACAGACACCTTGTAAGATGGACTCAGATAGAAATCACCACTATTACAATGCCTGTCTCTAAATGATTTTTTTTTTTTTTTTTGGTGGTTTTGGGGGTGATCAGTCCCAGGGCTTCATACATGTCAGCAAGGTTTTCTGCCACTGAGCTCCACCCCCAGCCCTAGTAATTTTAAAAATTATTTTTAAGTTATAGAATTGTCATATTGCAGTGCTGGAACAGTAGCTTAGCAGTAGACCGCTTGCCTGTCATGTGTAAGGACCCAGGTTCGATCCCAACACCATGTACACAGCTGTGTCAGCAAAACAAAAACCAGATTGGAAAAATTATTTCATGCTTTATTGCTGCCTGCTAGCCTTCGAACTTAACAAGACAAATTTTGTTTTGTTTTGTTTTGTTTTAAGAGAGAATCAATTTTATTTAGTTTTCCATGTGGCTTTCATTGCTCTAACACTTTTGCATATGTAGTGCTGGGGTTCGAACTCACGTCCCTACGCATGCCAGGCAAGCACCATAACAGCTGAGCCGCAGCTCCAGCCCCTAGACTGACTAAAGCACACTTGGACTGAATACATAGTGATCATAACCTTGGTAGTAGAGATGTTCAGGGTAAGATGCTTTGAACCAAAAGCTTCAGCTTTATACTAGACAAGTCCTTAGGAAACTTAGTTCATGTTTTTTCTCTAGTACTTGAAGATATTCTTTTAGCTCCAATTTTTACAACATATACAACTAAGTGTCAGAGAAACAAAGTCCAGATGGAAAAATAAATAAAATTGGGGCGGATGGGGGGTTGAGGCTTATGTTTGGGAATAACACGCCTTGGTTTCTCAGTGTTTTTATGGTTAATTATTGGTCTTAAATATCCTTGGAAGTTACATGGAGGCTCTAATTTAGTGATGAATAGTGTTCTCTAGACAGACTAGTGATTCTCAATCAGGAGCAGTTTTACATCTAAGAGAACACTTGGTGATACGTGGGAACATTTTTGGCTGCCACAACTGGGGCATGGAAAATACTACTTGGATCAAGTAGGTAGAAGCCAGCGATGCTGCTTAACATCCCACAACGAACAGAACAAACCTTTTGAATTATCTGACCCTGAATGTCACTTGTACTGAAGTTGAGAGACCACCTAATATCTAAACGTTTTTCTCTGTATTAGTACCTTAGGAAATATGCCAGTTTTTAAGTTAGTTTTTGTCTAGCGATGTCATATGTATTGCTAGACATGTTTGTGCTCCCGCATAAAAGTGTCTCTGTGGATGTGGCTATGTGGTGCATCTACCAGTCTGTCTTTGTGTGGGTTTGCCTGATATGATTATAAATACAGTTCTGTGTATCTGACTGAAAAAGATTAAAATGCTTGTTGGCATAAGAAATTGTATGAAAAAAGTTCTGTACGTTCCCTAGTTTCGCAGTGAATCCTTTGTTAACCTCATAGTGCCTGATTTGTTAGTACTGCCATATATGGATAATCTTAGTCATAAACATTTGTTCAGTGCTAATTTGAACTTTTAAATTGTTGTGTTTGTTTTTCAGAGAAGCATATCCCAGCTGTTTTTCAGGACTTTGTTTTCTTAGCCTTGCTACAGGTTCCTTTTTTAAAAATCTAAGCTAAGAAGATAACTGAGAAAATTTCCTAGACCAGTAGGAATGTATTATTATTTGCTGAACTCAGAAATATCTCTTTGTTGGATGTGTAATAGTTTTTCATTTCTGTATCTGAAAACCTAAGTTTTAAAAACAGATGGGCATGGTCACACATGGGCCGTAATCCCAGTGACATGGGAGTCTGAGGCAAGAGGATGGCATAAAAAGGACTGCAGATGTGGCTCAGTGGTAAAGTTCCCCTGGGTTCAAACCCCAGTACTAGCAAAGGTGTGTGTTGTGGGGAAGGGCAGATGAGAGGGATGTAATATACATTTGCTAAGGAGCCAGTTTTAGCCATAAGGCAGTTCTGTTACTAAAATACCATATTTTGAAAAGCATTTCTGTTTTTTTTTTTTAAAGAGAGAGGGACAGTGAGAGAGAGAGAATCAGTTTTTGTTTATTTAGTTTTCATTTGGCCTTCATTGCTCTGACATCTCTGTATGTACGTGGTGCTGGGTTTCAAACCTGCGGACTTGCACATGCAAGCCAGGCACCGCAACCACTGAGCCACCGCTCCAGCCCCTTGAGACCTCACAATGTCATAACATAATTTTATAAAATTCAGTGCCTTGCTTATATAGGTGGTTAATCATACTAAGAAATACTTGCTCTTTCTATACCATTAATGCAATAGAAGCTTTTAACTTCCTAAATAAATTTTTAACAGTATGATAATGTAAATACAATTCCAAATTTCCCCTGTTTGAGACAGGAATAGTTGACATAGAAGCCTTCCAGACCGTTGCTAATAGTTTTGATGACAACTGAATTGGACCTAATGTTAGCTGCACTCCTTTGGTAAGATGTTCTAGCCCCACCAGTAAGCCAAGGCTGAGTAAGTAGATAAAGAGTTGGTACAGCAAGTCCAGGCACCGGCTAGTCTGTTTTATTTGTGCTACAACCTGAAGGAAACTCACACTGATCCCAGGATGCGATCACTGTTGCTGCTCTAGAACTGACATTGAGCAGTTAAGGGCTCAATGTCATATTTTCTCCAGGTTTACTTTCAAATCTGCTTTTAAGCTAGAGTTATATTTATGCTTCTAGAATCTTACCCATTTCTTCTTTAGCCCCAGAATAGTAATGTATGTGGATATAGAGCTGTAGTAGGATGTAAATTAGTGGTCAGATTGCCAACGCTTAGTTTTAAAAAAAAAAAAAGCTTGAAAATACCTTCACACTTCCATGTTTACATCTAATGTAATTTGACCCTTTTATACTTTTGATCATTTATTGGCTTCTTTCCATTGGCTTGCTTAAGTATCCTTAGTAGAATAATGGCCTCTAAAGCTATACTTAAGATAAACTGTCTTCTGATTTAGTGGACGTTCACATTATTACTGTCTGGAAACTTGAATGAAGTGATCAGGGTTTTGCTGATAGTAGACAATTGCCAATTGCCTTTGTTTTAGCAGTAATATTAGTAGGTCTAAATTCAGATTGAAACCATAGAATCCTTAGATAACTAGCTACTGCTGCTTCTGCTTCCTCCCCCCTCCTCCCCCTTCCCCTTCTCCTGTTTTTAGAGAGAGGAACAGTGTGAGAGAGAGAGAATCAATTTTATTTAGTTTTTCATCTGGTTTACTTTGCTCTGACACTTAGTTGTATATACAGTGTTGGGATTTAAACCTGGGTCCTTGTGCATATCAGGCAAGCACTATTAACCACTTAGCTACCTATCCAGCTCAGCTGGCTTCTTTGTGGTATTTTATATGATTGATTTCTAACCATATTCAGGGTATGTCATACCCCCCACTGAAAGAGGTAGCCCTCCCCAGCCATACCTTATTTGTCCCACTTAAACTCTATTATTTTAGGTCATGAACACATTATATAACTCCCTTAGGTATGTTGTCTTATATGTAGGAAATGAAGTAACTCAGCTGCAGTCATTTGGTATTTTTTTGTTGTTGTTTTGTTTGTTTTTAATACTTTCTTTTAGGTCTGGGAATTTAACTTAGTGGTAGAGTATACATGCTTAGCATGTGCAAGGCCCTGGCTTTACCCCTTAGCACCACAAAAACAACCAACCAACCAACCAGCTTTCATTGTGATTGATATATGTGATCAGTTTTTGGTAGCTGGTTCATTGGCATTAACAATATATTTTAGTGTTCTACAACCATCACCACCATCCTGCTAGAATTTTTTCATCTTCCTTAACTGAAAGTCTACCCATTAAACTATAACTCCTGTTTCCCCTTTCTCCCAGCCACTGTCTCAACTATTTTTAGGTACCTCATGTAAGTGGAGTCACATACAGCATTTGTTCTTTTATTATTTTTTTAAGAGAGAGAGAGAGAGTGAGTTAATTTTATTTATTTTTTCATCTGGTTTTCGTTTTTCTGACTGTTATGTATGTCTGGTGAGCTACCACTCCAGCCCCAGCATTTGTTCTTTTCTGACCAGTTTGTTCCATTTACCACAAAGTCTTCAAGGTTCGTTTGTGTTGTAACATGTCAAAAGTTTCTTCCTTTTCAAGGCTGAATAATATTCCATCATATGTATCACATTTTGTTTGTCCTGCTCATCTGTCTTTGGATCCTAGATGGTTTCCTTCCTTTCACTGTTGTGAATAATGCTAATGTGAACATTAGTCTCTGCTTTCAATTCTTTTGGGTATATACTAGAAGTAGAATTGCTGGATCATTTGGTAAATTAATTAATTTGAGATAGGGTTTAGTTGCTGAGGCTGGCCTTGCATTTGCAGTCCTCCTTGCCTTAGCTTCCCAAGTTTTGGGGATTATAGGCGTGTGCCATGGCACCAGGCTAGGCTGTTTATCATTTTCAAAGAACTGTCTATTCGGGTCTTGGTGTGTGTGTGTGCACATCTGGGATTGAACCCAGAGGCACTTAACACTGAGGCTGATTCCCAGCCCCCGCCTCCCTTTTTTTTTTTTTTTTTTTTTTTTAAGAGAGAATCAGGGGCTGGAGCGGTGGCTCAGCGGTTTCGGCGCTTGCCTGGCTAGCACGAGGACCCGGGTTCAAACCCCAGCACCACGTACACAACTGAGTGTTGGAGCAACTAAGGCCATATGAAAAACTTAATAAAGTTGTTTCTCTCTTTCTCTGTCTCTCACTGTCCCTCTCTCTTTAAAAAAAAAAAAAAAAATTATAAAAAAAAAAAGAGAGAATCAACTGTGAATGAGAGAATCAATTTTATTTATTTGTTTTTTGTCTGGCCTTTTTTTCTACGACACTTAGTTGTGTATGTGGTGCTGGGGTTTGAACCCAGTCCTTGCACATGCCAGGCAAGCGCTGTAACTGCTGAGCCACTGTTCCAGCCCTCCAACCCTTTTTTTATTTTTTAATTTGAGACAGTCTTGCTAAGTTGCTGATACTGACCTTGAATTTCAGTCCTGCCTCAGCCTCCCAAGCCACTGGAATTATAGGCATGCGGCACTGCACCTGGCCAATGCTCAGTTTTTAATAAGGTTTTTGTTTTGGGGTTTTTATAGTTCTTTGGATACAAATCCCTTTCAAATATATGATTTGCAGATATTTTCTCCTCTTTAATGGGTTACCGTTTTTACTGCCTTGAAGGCGTACTTTGTTGTGTTGTTTTAAAATTTTGATGATGTGCAGTGTGGGTACTTTCTCTTCTATTGCCTTTACTTTTAGTGTCACAATTCAGGAATTTATTACCAAAGCAGTTTGTGAAGCTCTTCCCTCCTTTTGCTTTTAGGCCTTTTTAGGTTTAGGTCTTTGATCATTTTAAGAAAAAATAAGGGTCCAACTTCATTTTCTTGAATGTGGGTATGTTTGATTTCTTCAGAATCATCTGTTGAAAAACTGTCCTTTTCCCCATTGTAAGATTTTGGCACCTTTGTTGAGGATTTCTTGGCCATAAATGGGAGGCTTTATTTATAGGCTATTTTTTCCACTACCTGTGTGTTTAACTTTATGCCAATATCACACTGTTTTGATTGGCAGTAAATTTTGAAATCAGAAACTTAGTATGAATCTTGTTTGTTTGTGTGGTGCTGGGCCTCACTGAGCAATATCTCCAGCTTAGAAAAAATGACTTTCAGGGCCTAGAGCTCAGCAGTAGTAGATTGCTTGCCTGGCATGTGCAAGGACCCAGGTTTAAAGTAAGACTTTTATAAGGCAGCATGCATTATAAAAATCTGAAATCATAATCCAGCTTGGATTTAGATTATGTATAAGGTATTCCCAGTTTCAAGTCCTTTGCCTTTGTCACGTTTTTTGGTGAGACTATATCTAGAAGGTAGACATCTTCCTCTAAGGGAGAATAACTTTTGGCATGGGTATGTCTTAGGAATCATCACTCTTTCGCTAGGTAGTTTAAGAATTTGTGTCGGCTTCTATCAGGTTTTAGGGCAATTTCTTTAAAACTTTCAAGCTATGAAAATGACATGAAATTGAGAAAAATGAAGTCATGCTTGGAGAATATTAAGCCATAATTCCTGGTAGCTGTAAAAGTAAAAATTTTTCCATTTTAGCACGCCAATGAAGATGTGGAAAGAATGTTACTAGGAAACAAGTGTGACATGGACGATAAAAGAGTTGTCCCTAAAGGCAAAGGAGAACAGGTGAGACTCTCTTAATGAATTAACATATTGCCTCCACCTCCTTCCTCTTCTTCCTTTTTTTTGGGGGGGGGCAATTTTATTTAGTTTTTCATGTGACTTTTGTTGCTCCAACACTTCATTGAGTATGTGGTACTGGGGTTCGGGCCTGTGTCCTTGTGATGCCAGGCAAGCGCCGTTAACTGCCAAGCCACTGCTCCAGCCCCACCCAGCTCCCTTTACTGTGAGACAGGATCTCACTTATTTGCCCTGACTGGCGCCAAACTTATGATACACCTGCTGCAGCCTCTTGAATCTTTGGAATTGTAGGCTTGTGCCACCATGCCTGGGAGTACTGGCCTTTCATTGTGAAGATAATATTGTATTTGACTGTTTGGATTCTGGTGGTGATAGAGTACACTAAGCTAGTCACATAGTTTTTTAAATGCTTGTTGGAAAAACAGTAGTTTATCATATCAACTAGTGTGATTCTAAAGTCTGACAGTCAAAAGCTTGTATATAACAAGTGGAAATTAGGGAAGTCACAGCTTCTGATTTAAGCTTGCTCCCAGAGTGAAAAATATGTTTTAGAATATCTGAAACTCTTGGGATAAGGAGAGGATTATTTTGATTACATCTGTTGTGTTTGATTACTTCTGTTGTGTTGAAAGAGCTTAACTCGTTGAAATAATCTGCTTTATATATTCTAGCTGAGACTATTGTCTTCAGAATAAAGTTGATGTTTCCTACGATACTACATTAGTTGATATTGTAAGCACTTGACAACCCATATGTGATAAATTTTATCATGCTATTTTGCTTCTATTTTAGATTGCAAGGGAACATGGTATTAGATTTTTTGAAACTAGTGCAAAAGCAAATATAAACATTGAAAAGGCGTTCCTCACATTAGCTGAAGATATCCTTCGAAAGGTAAGCTTCCATTTTTCTTTGTGCTGTGTCTCAATGTAATATTTATATTTCTTTTGAAATACTGGATTTACTACATACAGAATACGGGTTTTGATGGTATTTTTCCTGCACCTGTTACTGAAGTCAGAATCCTCCAAAGTGAAGTAAGGAACTTATAGCAAGATTGCTAGAAGCCATTAGCCATCTGGATACATAGTCAGTGCTAACACTTGGTATCTGATCCTCTCTGATCCCTAGTTTCATATTCTCTTTTCCAACTTTTTATCTTGTTACAACTTTGTGTTTGTGTGTGTGGTGTTGGGGATCAAACCCAGGGTTTGCTAGGCAATCACTACTCCCCTAGCCCAGCCCCTTGATCTGGCCTTTTCAGTCTTGAACTTATTTCCATAGGCACATGCTCTCTCTCCCTCTTTGTTTCTCTGTCTTTTACCCAGTACTGGGGATTGAACCCAGGGATGCTTTACCCCTGGCCTACATCCCCAGCCCTTTTTATTTTTTATTTTGAGAGAAAGTCTCACTCAGTTTCCCAAGCTGGCCTCAAACTTGCACCTTTCTGATGCTACCTGAATTGCAAACATGCAGAGCTATACCAATCTGTGTTTGTTTCTCTATGGATCTGTGGCATTGCCATTGATATTGCAAGATAAGAAGTGAATCTAGGGCTGGAACAGTGGCTCAGGGGTTATGGCGCTTTCCTGGCATGCGCAAGTACATGGGTTCAAACCCCAACACCACGTACACAAAGAAGTGTAGGAGCAACAACAAAAAAAAAGTTCTCTCTCTCACCGTCCCTCTTTCTTTAAAAAAAAAAAAAAAAGAAAGAAAAGAGTCTTGGTGCTGGAGAGGTGGTTCAGTGGTAGAGCACTTGCCTGGTGTGCATGAGGACCCAGATACAATCCCCAGTACCACATACAAACTAAGTGGAGGAAAAATAAACAGCAGATGAAAAAAAGAAAATTCTCTTTCTCAAAAAAAAATTCTAGAGTGGTACATGCCTGTGATCATAGCAGCTCAGGAGGCTGAGACAGGAGGATTCTGAGTTTGAGGCTAGCCTGAGCAATTTAGCAAGACTTGTCTTGTGGTGGCACATGCCGGTAATCCCAGTGCCTCGTGAGGCTGAGGCAGGAAGATCACAAGGTCACAGCCAGCCTCAGCAACTTAGTGAGACCCTGTCTGAAAAAGTAAAAGGCCTGGGATTGTGGCTCAGTGGTTAAATGCCTCTGGGTCCCTAGTCCAAAAAGAAAAGACTCTGTCCAAAATAAAAGTTAATAGGGCTGTAATGGTGGTTCAGTGGTCTTGGAGCTTGCCTTGCATGTACAAGGCTGCGGGTTTGAACCCCAGCACCACGTACACAATGAAGTGTTGGAGCAACGAAAGCTACATGAAGAACTAAATAAAATTGATGCTCTTTTAAAGAAAAAAATAAATAAAAGTTAATAAAGAGCTGAGTATATATATTTCAGTTGTGGAGTACTCTTGTGTCCAGTCTTCAGTACTGCCAAAAGTGAGAGGGAAAGAGTGAGACAATCAGCTATTTATTTTTTTTATCTGGCCTTTGTTTCTTTGACACTTAGCTGTGTATGTGGTGCTGGGGCTGGAACCCACAGCCTTGTACATGCCAGGCAAGCACTCCAACCATTGAGCTACTGCTCCATCCCCAAGAAAGTACTTTTCAAAAGAGTGACAGCGTTAAGGTGAGAGGCTATGGGACAGAATTATACTCACAGACTCTGACACCCTTACAGACAGTTTTGTTTTGAAATTCTAACATGTTTTGGGGTTTTTTTGTTAGGGGGGGTACTAGGATTGAACCCAGGGGCACTTAACCACTGAGCCACATCCCCATCTCTTTTTTATATTTTATCTTGAGTCAGGGTCTCACTAAGTTTCTCAGGGCCTAAGTTCCTGAGGCTGACTTTGAACTTTTGATCCTCCTATCTCAGCCTCACAAGTGCTGGGATTGCAGATGTATGCCACCAGGGCCTGGTTCTTTTTTAAATTATGAAAATAATTTAAAATTTTTATTTTTCACCACACAGTCTCAAAAAAATTTTTTTTATATTATTTAACAAACAGGTAAAGGTAAAACCTCTTAGAATTCCTTGAAGATAAATAATAAATTTGAAAAAAATACAGTAGAAAAATACTGTGTCAACTAGGGAAGAAAAGTATTTTAAACTATATAATGAGAATAAAAGAAAATGAACAATGCTTTTTCTTAATCAGTGGAAGATACTGTGTATTTCATTGATGAGTCAGGATGGAAATTACAATCCAGACAGGATAGGTAGAATATGACTGACTGGTACTCACAAAAGTTACTGAAACACCCTTGTTTTTTTGGGCATTTTGGTCTTCCTCTCTATATTTTATAATTTGAACTTTTGGTATTTTTAAAAATAGTACTGTATTGTCATTATATAATTTGTGTGCAGTTGAGATAGCACGTCCTTGTTATCATGAAAGTCAAGGTAGATGCACTGATGCACAAAGATCTCAGGCTGACTGGATATGGTAGTGCACGCCTGTAATCCCAACAGCTCGACAGGGTGAGGCAGGAGGATGCAAGTTCTAAGCCAGCCTTGGCAACTTAGCAAGACCCTATCTCAAAATAAAAAATAAAAAGGGGCTGGGGATGTGACTCGGTGGTAAAGAATCCCTGTTTTTGTTCCCTGGTACCAAAGGGAAAAACAAAAACATCTCAGGTTCCCCATGTAAGCAGGCACAGGCTCACATATCAGGTAGTTTGTTGTTATTGTTGTTTTGCTATAAAGTCATCCATTTAAAACATCATGTGTGGGCTGGAGCGGTGGCTCAGCGGTTAGGGTGCTTGCCTGGCATGTGCAGGGACATGACACGGTTCAAACCCCAGCACCACATACACAATAGAGTGTCAGAGAAACCAAAAACAAATGAAAACTAAAACATCAAATGTGAACTCACTTCACATTAGAAATAACTTCTGAATGAAAGCAATTGAAACTATTTTAAATTAATCATTTGAATAGGTAATTCATACCTATGGTTCATTCATTTAAAATAAAAAGTAATCTGAGGGGCTGGAGTGGTGGCTCAGTGGTTTCATCGCTTACCTCGCTCGCATGGGGACACGGGTCTATACCGCAGCACCACGTACATACACGTGTGTCTGAGCAACAAAAACCAAATGAAAAACTAAATAAAATTGATTCTCTTTTTCTCTCCCCCTCTCACTGTCCTTCTCTCTTTACAATTAAAAAAAAAAAAAAAAAAGTAAACTGGGGGCTGGAGCCGTGGCTCAGCAGTATTACGCTTACCTGACCTGCATGAGGACCTGGATTCAAACCCCAGTACCACATACACAACAAAGTGTTGGAGCAATGAAAACCAGATGAAATAAAGTTGATTCTTTCTCTGTCACTCTTCCTCTGTCTTTAAAATACATACATACATACATACATACATACATACTGGGAGTTTTGGTGCACAACTGTAATCCCAGTGACTTAGGAGGATCACAAGTTCAAGGACAGCCTGGCCAACTTAGCACAATGCTGTCTCAAAAGAAAAAAGGGCTGACGATGTAGTTTGTGGAAAAGCCACCCATGCCTGGGTTTAAACCCCAGTTTTGTGGGGTTGTGGGGTGAGGGGGTAGTAATATTTAGATATTGGGAAAGTATAGGATGATCCACAGAAGATAATAAAATCGTCCATGAACCAACCACCTATGAATTTTACTGTTAACATTTTCATGTATGTCCTTTGAATTTTTTTCTGTATCTATTTCCCTCTTGAATTATATAACTTTGAATTTTGCCCCACCACTTTTCACTTAATCATAGTTGAAATTGCCTTTTTAAAACAATGATACACTAATATAAGGTACAGTCTAAAAAGGCAAATAACTAAACAGAAAAAGGGACCATATCATTTCTCTGAAATTAGACATCACTGTTTTATACAACTTGCTTGATAATGCTCTTTTTTTTTTTTTTAAAGTACTGGAGAGTGAACTCAAAACTTTACCATTGAGATACACCTTTAGACAGCGTCTAAATGTACTGAGGTCAGGGCTAGGAGATGATTTCAGAAGCTTTGTTTTTATTAAGCATTGGCAGGAATTGCCTGTAACATTTTATAGCTTGAAGGAAGCAGGCTGAATGAAGACCCAAAGCATGGCATCCAAATCTTGACTTTGCGTGGGGCATGTAACTTATTTCGTTTGACTATAATTGCTTTCTGTTGAATATATTGGCATTGAATCTTGATTTATCCATGGCAGTGTTTTTTCATGGGTTATTTTCCTTGTGTGTTTGTTCCAGACCCCAGTAAAAGAGCCCAACAGTGAAAACGTAGATATCAGCAGTGGAGGAGGTGTGACAGGCTGGAAGAGCAAATGCTGCTGAGCGTTCTCCTGTTCCTCTCGTTGCCATCCACCACCCGTTTCTCTTCTTGCTGCAAAATAAAACCACTCTGTCCATTTTTAACTGTTAAACAAATATTTTGTTCTCATCATAACTATCCAGTCCACCTATTTCTTTGTTCTTTCATCTGTGACTGCTTGCTGACTTTATAATTTTCTTCGAACAAAAAAATGTATAGAAAAATCATGTCTGTGACTTCGTTTTTAAATGTACTTGCTCAGCTCACCACTGCATTTCAGTTGTATTATAGTCCGATTCTTATCAACATTAAAACCTATAGCAATCATTTCAACTCTATTCTACAAATTGTATAAGAATAAACGTTAGAATTAACAATTTTATTTTGTACAACAGTGGAATTTTCTGTCATGGATAATGTGCTTGAGTCCCTATAATCTATAGACATGTGATAGCAAAAGAAAAGCCAGGAAAACACTCATTTTCGCCTTGAATATGTAAATGGGGTTAATTTTGTCCTGTGCCTTATGTGGAAAGGAACTTTGGTTTTTCCTTTTTTGTTTTGGTGGAAGCATGTGCAGGAGATAGTTCATCCAAACATAAACCATTAAAATGTTGTGGTTTGCTTGGCTGTAATTTTCACAGTAGTTAATTGAGGACAAAGGGTAATGCAGAAACGATACCATTGGTTTGCTGAGTCTCGTTTTCAGTGGCCTTCATGTTTAAACCTTTTCCTGCCGCCAGTTCTCCTTGGCCACTTTTTCCTTGCGCCTCGTCTTCCTGCATGCTGCTTTATTTGCTTTTCCTCCCCCACATCTCATGGTATGAGTTATTTAAAAATGGAAGGGGCAAACTAGCGGGTTTGTCAAGTTTAACATAAAGCACTGATGTAACTTGCTAAGTAAACTGAAAGATAAATTCTAACTGCCTACTATCAAATGTCACTTAATTGCTGTCTTCATACTCTCTCCTCTAAAACTTCTGTCCCAGATTCCTTCATTGGCTGTTTGACTTCTGTGTACCTCTTCTTCCCTTTGTTCTCTTCCTGTCTATCCACTGAGTTTATGAAGTGGAAGAGTTAATTGCATGCACTAGTGTTTGGAGGGTGTTGTGGGTTGTCTTTCTGATTAGGTGTATATCCTATTCACTTTCCTAGAGTAATTCTCTCTAAATTTAGTAATCTCCATTTTGGCAACTACTCTGGCAGTTTGGTAGCCCAGTAAAAATTGTTTTTAAAAAAAAAAAAAAGCGGGAAAGAGGAGTGGATTTTATTAATAGGTTTGCCAAAAGTGTTGAGATTTGGCCTCTGAAGAACACTTTTTCAGTGTTAAGTTGTCTTTACCTTAAGATTTAAAAATGCTTTAGAATATTATTAAGTCCTATGGTCACATCCTCTTAGAAGTCTTGTATTACCATGGATTTAGGAAAAGGACAACAAAAGACTTCTCTAAGTAAAGATAAGATCTCTAGCTATTTCTAGCCCTGTCCTTTCTCCACTTCATCTTTCTAATTTTGCTTCATTGCTTATTAGGATGGGTAGGTTAAGTTTGCAATGCTGCTAGCATCCTAAGATGATACCTTTGTTGGAATAATTGTGAATAGCATGATTCATTTCGAGCAGAGGCTGAGTTTAGGACAGCAGCTTCCATTGAAAAGTCTTTGTGTCGTGACACACATTTTAATGACCTCTTGGCTCACATAAACAACAACGTAGGGACTTATCTGCAGTGAAAATCCATGAATTTTTCAGATAGTGCCCTAAAAACAATTTTATATGCCTCACTGGTGGTTGTTCTTAGGTTTTTCCCTAACTTGACTTTATCATTGTTTACTAGTAAAAAGCAGCATTGCCAAATAATCCCTAATTTTCCACTAAAAGAAATAATGACATGATGTTATAGCTTTTTTGAAAAGTTTTAGGTTAAACTTATTGTTAGATTAATGCATTGGTTGCTTCCCTTTATCTGGAATGTGGCAGTAGCTTTTTTACTTTTAACCCTTTATTCAATTCAGTGACTTAAGGTTTGAGAGCTAAACACTGGGATTTTTGGGTAACAGACTGACAGTTTTATTGTTTGCATAATTATATTTGGCATTGTACATAGAAAGGATATGGCTACCTTTTGTTAAATCTGCACTTTCTAAATATCAAAAAAAAGGGAAATGGAGTATAAATCAATTTTTGTATAATCTGTTTGAAACATGAGTTTTATTTGCTTAATATTAGGGCTTTTGTCCCTTTTCTGTAAGTCTCTTGGGATCCTATGTAGAAGCTGTTCTCATTAAACACCAAACAGTTAAGTCCATTCTCTGGTACTAGCTACAAATTCGGTTTCATATTCTACTTAACAATTTAAATAAACTGAAATATTTCTAGATGGCCTACTTCTGTTCATATAAAAACAAAACTTGATTTCCAACTGTGTGGTTTGGCTTTCTTTTATTTATGGAGGTGGAGTTGGAGGATTTCTTCTGAAAACAATCCAGAATGGCAAACTTAATATCAAGGGGCAAAAATAGAAGGGAAATAAATTTCTTTGCCTATGGAAAACTGGGAAGGCAATTTCAAGAACTGCCTTTGTAAGGGACTGTATTTAAAAACAGAAGGATGTCTAGGACACTATAGCAGAATCATCCATCTGGTGTAAAATAGCAGAGACTGTAGTCCTAATCTCCAGCTAACTCCAGTTGAATGTGCCCACTCCAACAGGCAGTTGATAACTCAAGATACCCAGGTCGGCTTACGTACTAGAGACTGCATCCTCATTTCAGAAGTGGCTATGCTCTTAACTGAAAAATGCAAAAGTTTTCATACTTTGTGACCCTTAGCAACAGCTTTGGATGTATATTGTAATGGCAAAAGAAATGTTTAATCCTGTATTAAGGCTTTATCAGTTAAATGTTAAGATTGTCTCTGCTGGAAGGATGATAGAGGTTTTCTTAAACAGTATTTGTTTTGGCAGTACTGGCGATTGAACCCAGGGGTACTTTACTACCACTAAGCTACATCCCCAACCCTTTTTTATTTTGGGACAGGGATTCATTACATTTCCTAGGCTGGCTTCCAACTTTAGGTCCTTTGGTCTCAACCTCCTGAGTAGCTGCAATTACAAGTATGTGCCACCAAGCTGGCCTCAAATTGTTTATAAGAGTCACCCGGAGCTGGCCTGGTGGTTCATGCCTGCTATCCCAGTGACTTGGAAAGGCTAAGGCAGGAGGATCACAAGATCCAGCTGAGATAGGATACCTTATCTCAAAAAAGGATGGGATGTAACTCAGTGGTAAAGTGCCTCTGGATTCAATCCCCTTAAAGCTCCCCTGCAAAAGCAAAAACAAAAAAACACCTAGAATGGTTTTGGTTTTGTTTTTTTTAAGAGAGGAACAGTGGGAGAAAAAAAATTAGTTTTTCATGTGACTTTCATTGCACCAACACTTGTTGTATACATGGTGGTGGGGTTTAAACCCACATTCTCGTTCATGCCAGGCACACTGTAACCCTGAGCCACTGCTCCAGCCCCCTAGAATGTTTTTAATGATGTCTTGTACCTACCCTCCACATGTGCCTGTTGTGTATCCAGAATGAGGCCTATGATTTTGCCTTTGGATATGGCCTCTGCCTTCCAAATTTATGATTTGGCTTAGAAAGCAAAAGTAATTAGGTAAGCGTATGTGAGCCAAATATTTGTGATTCAGATTTTAAATGTATTAGAAGAGCAGGTTCAATTGGGGAGAATAGCTGGAATGGTTTTTTGAAAACAGGAAGTAAAGGAATTGGTACCTGCATTTTGAGACTACCCAGGCAGAGGTGGACATTGTAAGAAGAGGTTTGGACCTGCACGGTAGGTGCTCGCCTGTAATCTCAGCAACTCAGGAGGCTGAGGCAGGAGGATTTCAAGTTCCAGGCCCTCCTGGGCAACTTGGTGAAAGCTTGTCTTGAAAAATAAGGGAGGGGTATATAGCTCAGTGATAAAGTGGGTTCAGTCCACAGTGCCAGCCCCTTTCCCACACACACACAAGCTTGATTTTGGGGGAAATCCAGAAATCCCTGTGGACAGTATGTGAAGCGGGGGCGGGGGGGGAGTCATGGTGAGTTCTTCAGAGTAGTGAGTACAGCAGTGTTGGAGGAAATCGTGTCCAGATTGATTAGAAGAGAAAAAAGTTCCACATGTCATGGAGGAATTAAATGGAGCCTGGCTTAAATGGTGGGCAAAGGAAGTGCAAAGTTGGGGGAATTTGGAAGAGGAGGGTATTTCTTGTGATAACTTGGTTGGCACTTGAACCTGTATTACTCTTCACCACCTTGGTCATTTTGTTTCTGATCCAAACCATCCTTTGACTGAAAGTAACAATGCTGTGGTTCTTTACAGTTCTTGACTTTTTTGTTTTTAAGAGAAGGTCAGAATTAATTTTTCAGTTTTTTCATGTGGCTTTCGTTGCTCTGACACTTTCGTTGTGTACATGGTGCTGAGGTTTGACTTGAGCATGTCAGGCAGGCGCCCCTGAGCCACTGCTCCAGCCCCTCTCAGTTGACTCGAAGCTATCCTCTAAGGGGACATTAGTCTTGATAATGACTACAACAGTGAGTACCAGTAGAGGTGAGGGGAGACGGGGCAGTTGGATATGGTTTATGCCAGCTTCCTAAGTGGATTTGAGGTAGTCTGTAATAGAAGACTAGTCTGACTTGAAGAAGCCATGGTGGGTAGGGGTGTGGGGTGCAAGCAAAGGAGAACATTGCTGAGAGGCTGAAGTTACATGAGACTTCGCCAAGATGAGATGGGAGACCATGTCTCTGTCACACGATTCACATCATTGTACTATGACAGCCTTTGGCACAGAACTCACTGAACTACAAAGTGAACTGTCTCCAGTGAAGATTTTCCAAACATGTTTGCTTGCATCCCTCCATCGTTTATTGAATACCAGTGAAACCCGAGTAGATTGTAAATGAATGATATTTACGGAGAGCTGAAGTAGTCAAGTCTCAGTTTGCAGCTTTATGGCGATCTGACTCGTTACAGACGATTTATTGCTTCTGAAAGGTGATGGACCTCATTAAATTCTGAAAGGGTCTCGGTCTTCTGACTGGAGCTGGGGTCAGTTCTCTAGTGGGTGCTTGAAGTGCAAAGGATCCATTTGCTTCCATAGCAGATGGACAGGTGGCAGAGCTGATGGCGCTTTGGTAACACCTGAGCTTCTTGCCAACGCCCTGAAGTTTATTGCGTTAAAGACTTTTGAGTGTTGGATTGCGAAGCACATAAATGATGTGGACCTGGCAGGGTTGGAAAGCGGACTTGAAGCAAACTCAGGGCGGTGAAGATGCTGCGTGGATTCTCTCTCCCTCTTCCTCCCTCCCCCACTCTTCCAAAAAAAAAAAAAAAAGAAGAAAGAGAGAATCAACTTTATTCAATTTTTCATCTGGCCTTTGTTTCTCCAGCGCTTAGTTGTGCATGTGGTGCTGGGGTTTGAACCCGTGTCCTCACGCATGCCAGGTAAGTGCTCCAACCACTGCGCCACTGCTCTAGTCCTGGCCCTAAGCTCTTAGCAAGACCCTGTCTCAATAAAAAGTAAAAAGGGTTGGGGATGTGGCTCAGTAGTCCTGGATTCAATCCCCAGAACTGGAAAAAAAAAAAATAAACCCACAAGTGTCATAATAATACCAAACACACACATCTAATTGGTCACTGTCAGAGAATGCCAGGGAAACACTCTCCCCACATACTCTCTCCCCTGTGGGTAAAGAATCAGAATTTAGGTAGGGGCTGGAGTGGTGGCTCAGCAGTTGCAGCGTTTGCCTAGTATGTGCGAGGACCTGGGTTCAAACCCCAGCACCACATATATAACGAAGTGTCGGAGCAACAAAAGCCACATGAAAAACTAAATAAAATCGATTCTCTTCCTCTCCCTCACTATCCCTCTCTCAAAAAAAAAAAAAAAAAGAAAATTTAGGTAACTGGTAAACTAGATGAGGTTGCTATATAGAGAAGTATTCCAACAAAGAAAGAAGAAATGATAGAATCTTATTATTTTATAACCTCTAATGAATTCATGGATCTAGGCAAAGTCAATAGCTACTACCATCATGAAAAGAAATCCACTAAAACAGACACGAGTACCAAGAATAATACTTCTTATGAGGCCATGCCAAGAAGAGTCAAATCTGTAGTCTGGATCCAAGGGCTAATTTATAGGAAATCTGAGGAAAGAGTAACATATTAAACTATGTCAATCAAAATCTAGACTGACTTTTTTTATGGGACACTTGATCCAGGCTCTTCAACAATTAAATTTCAATGGGAAGAGAGAGAAAAGCAAATAAATCTAAATTATATCTTGGGAAAGTATAGAGGTCATATGTTATTAAAAAAAAAAAAGGAAATGTTTACACTGAAAGTAGGACGATCTTCGGAGAGGGAGTGTTAAGACTGGAAGGGGCATATGGAGGGTCTCCAGGATGCCAAATCCTGTCTTCTGGCACAGATATTAGTTATAAGGGTGTTTGCCTCATAACAGTTCATTAATCTACACAAATTTTTCTTCATTGTTATTTTATGGTACTGGAGATTGAACCCAGGGGCACTTTACCACTGAGCTACATCCATAGTCCTGTTTATTTTCTTTGAGACAGGATCCCACTAAATTGCCCAAGCTGACCTTGAACTTATAATCTTTCTGCTTCAGCCTCCCAAGTCGCTGGGATTACAGACATGCCTCATGGCACCTGGCTCCGAACCAGTCTTTTATTGAGTCAGTTTTATTTTTATTTAGTTTTTCATGTGGCTTTCATTGCTCCGACACCTTGTTGTGTATGTGGTGCTGGGGTTTGAACCTGTGTCCTTACACATGCCAGGCAAATGCCACAACCACTGGGCCACCACTCCAGCCCATCAGAACCAGACTTAAAAAGCTTTGTAGCTAAGACCGATGCTCACAGCTAAGCTCAGAAGAACTGGTCTGTTCAGGTACTGCAGTCACTGTGGATGAGCACAGACTTCAGGCCCTGAGAACTGACCCTGCAGCCTCTGAAAGCCAGGTGGCTGCCATCAGGGACAGCACCCTTGTGAAGGTGCACATGGTGTGTTCTCTTCTTTGTTTTAGTGGCTGCTGGGTCAGCTCTGGTGGTGATGTTGGTTGGTGAAGCCCAAATCATGTGCCCCTGTGTCAAACAGTATCTCTTGACTGCTGGGTCAGTAGTAGGAGGTGGGCTGTCACCTTAAGATGGAGGATTTAGGAGCCAAGAGGACAACAGTACAAATGTCCCCAATGCCGGGGTTGCTCACTTTACTGCACATTAGAGTCAACTGGAAAGTACTTTCTTTTTTTTTTTTTTTTAATAAAGAGGAGGGCTGGAGCAGTGGCTTGGTGGTTATGGTGCTTGCCTGGCATGCACAAGGATGTGGGTTCGAACCCCACACCACGTATACAACAAAGTGTCAGAGCAACGAAAGCCACATGAAAAACTAAATAAACTTGATTCTTTCTCTCTCACTGTCCCTCTTTGTGGCTTTTGTTGCTCCAACACTTGGTTGATGTATGTAATGCTGATATTTGAACCTGCATCCTCGTTCATGCCAGGCAAGCACCATAACCGCTGAGCCACCGTTCCAGCCCCTGGAGAGTACTTTTAAGAACAACAATGCCAAAATTGTAGCCCCTTCCAACGAAAATAATTTTTTTGATGAGATTCTGGTGTTGGTGTTTTTGTTATTAATGTTCTGTGTGATGCCCACAGACAGCCACAGTAGTGGACCAGGGCCTCTACCCTTGCTACTCTACTAAGTAGCAAAGCTCACCTGCATCAGGATCTCCTGGGAAGTTGTTACCAATGCATCAGCTCAGCACAATTACAATCTACACTTAAACAGGAACTCAGGTGAATCTTAGTCATGTTACAATTTGAGGAAGGCTGGTTTACACTTTTTTTTTTTTTATTCTGCATTGGGGACAGACCACAGGGGCATTTTGCCACTGAGCTACATCCCCATCCCCCATTCCTTTTTGTTTTATTTTGAGACAGAGTCTTGCAAAATTACAGAGGCTGGCCTTGAGTTTGTGATCTGCCTCAGCCTCCAGAGTCACTGAGTTTACAAGCGTGCAGCCACCGCACTAAGCTTTCTGATTCCTTGTCTCTATAGGGTGGACTAGAAAGCCCTCCAAGACTCAGTCTAGTGGAAGTATTCTCCAATTCTGTGGTTCCCTTTACTGGATTAATCAGGACTCATAAACTCTAGTTCTTGGGGGATTGGTTGGAAGGTCTCCCTAGAGGGAAAAATTAAATTAAATATGGAGTCAATCCGCCACCTGGTGACCATTCCTGGGGACTACATTTCTTCAATGTGCAGAGAGACTTCTGTAAGCCCATTAAGAATTTATGGTAAACACAGCAACATGGAATTCAATCCTCTCTCCCAACCGCCAGTAAAACTGTAGAAGAGGGATCCCACCCCCCCAGTATGGGGGATTAAACCCAGGGCCAGGGCCTCACACATGCTAGGCAAGACCTGTACCATTGAGCTACATCCCCAGCCCTAAATTTTAAAGTATAAGCCTACAAAGAAAAAAAAGGGTAAGTGTATGCACATCTGCAAGTAAGTGAGAATTAGAAATTTTTTAATTTATGGAAAATGGAAGCCAGGTGTGGTGGCACATGCTGGTAATCCCAGCAACTCGGGAGGCTGAGTTAGGAGGATCACAAATTCCAGGCCTCCCAGCCTCAGCAATTTAGCAAAACCCTGTCTCAAAAGAAAAAAATAAAAAGGACTGGGGATGTAGCTCAGTGGTAAAGTGCCCCTGGATTTAACCTCCCATACTGCAAAAGAAGAAGAAAATTTCCCCAAAGGATTCAATGAGCTTTGGCGGACTGGAGCAGGGTCTTGCTAAGTTGTCCAGGCTGGCTTTGAACTTGTGATCCTCCTGCCTCAACCTCCTGCTAATAATTTTCTACCTTGGTCTGTTTTGTGTTGCTATCGCAGAATACCATAGACTGGGTAATTTATGAAGAAGAGAAATGTATTTGCTCACAACTGCTGGAGGCTGGAGCTTCCAATTTCGAGGCACTGGCATCTGGTGAAGGTCCTCTGGCTGCATCCTCCACGGGGGAGGGACACAATGTTCTCACCATGGCAAGAGAGCAAGAGGGACCTCTTCTTCAACCTTGAGCTCTTTTATAAGATGCCTAATCCCACCCATGAGGGTTGCTGTCCTCGTGACTTGAGCCCCTCTTAAAGGGCCTACCTCTTGCGCTTGTCTGGCAAATTACGAGCAAGGTCCTCGGTTAAATCACCAGTCCTGCCAAAAAGAAGAAGAAGAAGAAGAAGGCTCTTCTATTAACATCACCTTGGGGATCAGGTTCCCACACACAAATACGAGGGACATGTTCTGATGGTAGCCCTGTCCTGCTTTCTAGTCTATTTTTACTTGCCTGGGATTTTCACAGTGCCAGGCGCCTTTATTTATTTATTTAAAGGGAGAGGGACAGTGAGAGAAAGAATCAATTTTTTTTAGCTTTTCATGTGACTTCCATTCTCCCGACACTTCATTGGTAGGTGGTGCTGGGGTTTGAACTCGCGTACTTGTGCATGCCAGGTAAGCATCATTACCGCCGAGCCACGGCTCTAGCCCCTTGATTGCACTCTAAATGGGTGCTTTCAGCCAGGCAATGGAGCAGAGCAGCTCACCTGCACTGCCCTGCCCAGCACAGACATCTACAACTGTGACCTTGATATGACTGTAAGGTCATGGCCAAGTTCTCAGAAAAGCAAGGAGAATCTGAAGGACAAACAGGTCACTTAGAAATCATTTTTGTTTCTCTTTTTTTTTTTTTTTTAGGGCTGAGGACCGAACTCAGGGCCTTGCGCATGCTAGGAAAGTGCTCTGCCACTGAGCTAAATCCCCAGCCCCTTGTTTTTCTTTTTTTTTTTTTTTAATTCTTGGGTTTTTTTTCCTTGTTTTTATTTATTTTTTTTTTAAAACAACTTTATTGAGTTTTTCACATGGCCTTCGTTGCTCCAACACTCAGTTGTGTACGTGGTGCTGGGGTTTGAACCCGGGTCCTCATGCTTGCCAGGCAAGCACGGAAACCGCTGAGCCACCACTCCAGCCCCTTGTTTTTATTTTTGACACAAAAAATCATACACTTTTTTTAAGAAAGAGTGTGAGAGGGAAAGAGTTAATTTTATCTTTTCATCTGGTTTTTGTTTTTCCTCCATTTAGTTGTGTATGTGGTATTGGGGATTGAACCCGGGTCCTTGTGCATGCCAGGCAAGTTCTAACTGCTGAGCCACCTCTCCAGCCCCAAACCACATACATTTAATGTTGACACATTGATGAATTTGAGTGTTCTGTATATACCCATAAAATTATCGCCATTAGTCAGGAAAACTTTCATTGCCCCCCCAAAGTTTCCTTCTGTCTATATTATTATTATGGGTTTTTTTTCATTTATTGTGAGAATATAACATAAGATCTACCCTCTTAGCAATGCTACAGTATTCTGAGCTGCAGACTCTGCTGTCCAGTACATCCCAGAACTTTATTTATAACAGAAACTTTGTTGCCCTTAACCATGGCTTCCACAGCCCCACTCTCCAACCCCTGGGAGGTGGCTTTCTTCCACTCTGCTTCACTGAGATTCCACATGTAGGTGGTACCCATAGCATTTGCCTTTCTGTGTCTGGCTTAGTAATTCATAGTGCAGTACTTTAACACAGAGATGCCCAGAGACAGAGTAAGCTGCTAACAGTCAGACGGCTGATCAGAGCTCGCCAGTCCTGGAGGCCCTCATCCAGTCCAGGCTTCTCTGATTTGTCACACTGCCTCTTCACTTCCCTGTGAACTGACAGAGTTCAAATAAATCCATCCTCACAAAAGACAATAACTGTGATTCATCACTTAGAATTAAGGACAAAGACCATGTGACCGTCTCAATTGATGCAGAAAAGGCCTTCGATAAAATCCAGCACCCATTTATGATCAAAACTCTGGAGAAGATAGGGGTTAAAGGAACTTATCTTAATTATGAAAAGGCTATATATGACAAACCCACAGCTAATATAGTAATAAATGGAGAAAAGCTGAAAGCATTTCTATAAAACTTGGGAACAAGGGAAGGCTGCCCACTCTCACCACTTTTATTTAATACAGTCCTAGAGACCCTAGCCATAGCAATCAGGCAAGAGAAGGAAATCAAAGAGATAAAAATAGGAAGAAAGGAAGTCAAACTCTCCCTTTTTGCTGACAATATGATCCTATATCTAGAAGACCCAAAACCTCCACCAGATAACTGCTTGAGCTAATAAACAGATTTAGCAAAATGGCAGGCTACAAGATCAATACCCATAAATCAATAACTTTCCTATACACTAACAAGAATAGAGCAGAAGAAGAAATCAGGAAATTGGTCCCATTAACAATATCCTAAAAAAAAAAATTAAAATACTTGGGAATTAATCTAACAAGGGAAGTAAAAGACCTCCACAATGAAAATTATCAAACATTGAAGAAAGAAATTGAAGAGACCTGAAAAGATGATAAGACATTGCATGCTCATGGTTAGGCAGAATTAATATAATCATTTGAAATAACAAGAAACCCAGAATGGCCACAACATTACTAAGCAAGAAAGACAAAACAGGTGGTTTTGCAATATGAGGTCTAAAATTATGCTATAGAGCTGTAGTATCAAAAATAGCATGGTATTGGTATCAAAATAGGTATGATGAACAATGAAATACAATAGAAGACTGAGACAAACCCACAAATCTTTAAACACCTGATATTTGACAAAGGCGGTCAAAATATAACATGGAGGAATGACAGCCTGTTCAACAAATGGTGCTGGACAAACTGGACAGACACTTGCAGAAAGTTTATATGAGAGCCTTATCTCTCATCTTGCACAAAAATTTTAAAAAATGGATCAATGAACTGGGAATTAAACCTGCTACCATACAACTGCTAGAAGAAAAATTAGGAGCAACATTCCAGCATATGGGAGCAGGCAATGACTTTCTCAACAAGACTCCCAAAGTGAAAGAATTAGAATAAAAAATCAACAAGTAGGGGCTGGAGCGGTGGCTCAGTAGTTACAGTGCTTGCCTGGCACGCATGAGTATGCGAGTTCAATCCCCAGTACCACGTACACAACAAAGTGTCCGAGCAACGAAGGCCACATGAAAAATTAAATAAAATTAATTTTTTCTCTCTCCCTCTCTCTCTTGCTGTCCCTCCTTTTTCAAATAAATAAAAATCAATGAGTGTGATGCCATTAAACTAAAAAGCTTTTGCTCAGCCAAGGACTTGGTCAAAATGTCAAGAGAGAACCTATATAGGAGATAATCATGGCCTGTGATTCCTCTGATAGGGGACTAATATCCAAAATGTATAAAGAACTAACAAAACTTAATATCCAAAGCACAAACAATCCAATCAATAAATGGGCCAGAGAGCTCAACAGAGACTTCTCCACAGAGGAAATCAAGCAGGCCAATGAATACATGAGAAAGCGTTCTAAATCACTAGTAAGCAGAAAAATGCAAATCAAAAGTACAACTAAGATTTCATCTTACTCCAGTCAGACTGGCAGAGATGAAGAAGATAAACAATAGCAGATGCTGGAGGGGTTTTAGGGAGATAGGAGCACTAGCACACTGTTTGTGGAACTGCAGACTAGTCCAGCTCCTCTGGAAAGCAGTGTGGAGTCTCCTCAAGAAAATTAGGGTTGGATCCACCATATGACCCAGCAATCCCTCCTCTGGGTATTTTCCCAGAGGAGTTAGAATCTGCACATTACAGTGACACAGCAATATCCATGTTCATAGCAGCTCAATTTACAATAGCTAAATTATGGAACCAACTCAGATGCCCCTCACTGGATGAATGGATCCAAAAGCTCTGGTATATAAATATACAGTAGAGTTCTATCCAGCTATTAGAAACAACGATATTGCAGCCTTTGAAGCTAAATGGCTGGCAATGGAAGAAATCATGCTGAGCAAAGTTAGCCAAACCCAGAGAGTTAAAGGTTGAATGTTTTCCATCATTGGTGGTGGCTGGAGCTAGACCCAGGCTTGGGTGAAAGGTCAAGTACATGAGTACTAGACTCACCAAAATTGAAGCCGAAATCAAAACAACACATAGTCTAGGGGATGTGTACAGATCAGGAGGGAGAGGAAAGGGAGGGAGGAGAAGGAGAAATCTGGGAGGGGGGAGAATTAACCATATCAACAATGTAGCTTACTCTTTACTCCCCTGAGAAGCCAAATAATACTAACGCAATTAAAAAGAAAGAAAGAAAGAAAGAAAAGCAAGCAGTGAAACACCCCTTTGCGTTTCCCTCTTCCAACTGGCTTCAGTAACTGCAGAGAAAGGTTGATACTCCGTGCAAGTTTTTTTTTTTTAAAGAGAGAGGGACAGTGAGAGAGACAGAGAAAGAGAGAAACAGCTTTATTTCGTTTTTTCACATGGCCTTCGTTGCTCCAACACTTGGTTGTGTACGTGGTGCTGGGGTTTGAACCCGGGTCCTCATGCTTGCCAGGCAAGCGCCGAAACCGCTGAGCCACCGCTCCAGCCCCGGTGCAAGTTTTTAGTATTGGCAAAACCTACGAAAGACGGTGCTTCCTGGAGAAGTGGTTCCAGACCATTTAGAAGAGCAAAACCTCTTCAAGGTTGCAACGTCTTGCACCGGGGTGCCTCTAATACTTAGCAAAAACACCAGCGCCCGCCCTTGATGCAGATTCCACAGCCCCACCCCCACCCGCATCTCTGCTCTCTTCTACAGCAAACTGCTGTCTCTAGGCGTCCCCAGTTGTCCCTCTGGACTCCCTGGCAACCGGCTTTCATGGCCACACGCGGTCAGCAGCAGCGGGGCTGAACCTGAGCTGTTGGCACGGCTCCTTCTCCCCCAAACCCCGCCTGCACGCTGCTGCTGCTGCTTCCGGCTGCTCTCTGGTCCTCCTTGCTCCTGTCCGCTTCTTCTCCTTGACCCGAACACGTGGGAGTTTTGGAGTCCTTGGAGCACTTCTCTCCCCATCTCCACACTCACATCCCAGGTTCTAGATACCAAGTGTGCACTGATGGCTCCCCGTGTGCGATCTCCAGACTGCACCCCTAACCCAGCCCTGCACTCGCCCAGCTGCCTGCTCAGCACCCCAAATCATGTCCTAAGACAAACTCCTGATTCCCCCACCCATAGCTCCCATAGTCATCTCAGAAAACGGCAACTAGAGCCTTTCAGTGGCTCTACCTACCCTTGAATCCTGTTTCTCTCTTACTTCACATCCAATCCACCAGCAATTCCCATGGGCTATACCCACCATCCAGATACCTCTCAGCAGCGCTACCTGGTCCAGTGTCTGTCATCTCCTGTGGTATGACATAGAAGGACTTCCTGCCCTGCCCATGGGATCTTCCAACACAGTGCACAGAATGACCTCTTAAAACATTTAGATGGGGGGGGGGGGCTGGAGCGGTGGCTCAGCGGTTACGGCACTTGCCTGGCATGTGCAAGTACACGGGTTCAAACCCCAACACCCACATACACAACTAAGTGTCTGAGCAACGAAAGCCATGCGAAAAACTCAATAAAAATTGATTCTCTCTGTCTTTCTCTCTCACTGTCCTTCTTTCTTTAAAACAAAACAAAACAAAATTTAATGTTGCCGGGTATGGAGGTGTGCACTTGTAATCTCAGAGACTCAGGAGGCTGAGACAGGAGGATTGCAAGTTTGACACCAGCCTCTACAAGATCCTGTCACACACACACACACAAAAGGATGTGTTCAGTGCTAAAATGCCCCTGGGTTCAATCCTCAGTATCAAAAATAAAATAAAACAAAACAAAAATATTTAGATCATGTATCAGATGTAATAGTTCCATGGGACACATGTGATATCCGTCTCACTGAATGAAATCTAAAGTCCTAAGCTGCTCCTCATTGGCCCGGTGCTATTCTGAGGCAAGCAGACCAAGCACCTGTGCTTCAGTACCTCTGCACTTGCTGTGGTCCTGTCCCCAATGCTCATCCCCACAGATCTAACTGGCTCACACTCTCACTTCCTGCTGGTCTCACCCAAACATCCCCTTACAGTGGAGTCCTCTGGCCACCCTAAACAACACCCGCCTTGGGTTCCCTGGCCTCCTCCCCTGGCTCTTTTTTTCTGCTATAGCGCTCACCTGCAGCTGACGTTAACAAGGGCTGAGACGAAGCTCAGTGGCAGCCTGGCACGTGCGAGGCCCATCCCAGCACAACAGCAGAACAATAGCAACTTGTTCATTTGTTTACTGCCTGTCTCCCCACCAGAAGAGAGGCAGGAGCTCTGACTTGTTCACAGCTCCAAATCCAGCACCTAGAACAGCGCCTGGTGCCTGGCGCTTAGCAGGTCCTTCTTAAGTACAACCAGATCTCTCCGGTCCCTGCCCCCTACCTCCTCCTGGGAAATCCAGGAGGAGGAAAGGGAAGTGCAAAGCAGACATTTTCTAATTTTTTTCTCTCTCTCTCTCTTTTTTTTTTTTTTTTGTACTGGCGTACTGGGGATTGGACCTGAGGAGCACTTTACCACCCAGCACCATCCCCAGCCCTTTTTTTTTTTTTTTTTTTTTTTTGTGACAGGGTCTTACTAAGTCACGGAGGCTGGCCTCGAATTTGCAATCCTCTTGCTTCAGCCTCCCAAATCACTGGGATGATAGGCATATGCCACCATGCCCAGCTTTTACAGCATTATCTCAGGGCCGTGGAAGGATTCCTAGTGTCCCCAAAAATGCTTGCCCAATCCCTCAACGCGAAGGGACAGGACAAAATGCAGCCTGATTCCCTGCAGTTACTTTTTATAATCAGATTTCAGCTAATCCTGATTTAGGATACATACCCCAGGAGGGATGTGTTAGTGCCCTCATTTTGTGAACAAATAAATATCAGCTCAACAAGATATGTTACTTGCCAGGATCACACAACTGGCAGGGAAAAAATACCTAGATTTAACCCCACATAGTCTGGGGCATTCACCTCCCCTGAACTTGCCTGTTTTACTCCTTGACATTTATTTTTATTTTGTTTTGTTTTGTTTTTTGGTGGTACTGGAGATTGAACCTTTGAGAAACATGCTCATCTGTCCAAACCCAAAGAATGGACTAAGACACAGGTATAGCAAAAAGCGAGGCTTTTACAGAGCACTTGTAATCAGCAGTTTGTGCCCCAGTGAGCAAGCTCCCTCCCCAGGTCCTTATGGCTGAGTACCACAGGTTGTAAGTCTCCAACATCGCCTAGGTTTTGCTGTCTCCTATGGGGCTATTTGAAGACATGGACCTTTAGTTGTCCCCACCTCTCTTTGTTCTCTGATGGCAGGAAGGCCTTTCTGCTTGCTAAGTGCATTTTTTTTTTTTTTTTAAGAGAGAGGGACAGTGAGTGAGTTCCCACTGAGCTGGGCAATTTAATAAGACCCTATCTCAAAATAATTTAAAAAAACTTTTTTTTTAAAGGCTGGGGTTATATCTCAGTGGTAGAGCATCCCTTGGTTCAAGAAAAGAAAGGAAAAGAAAGTCGGGCATAGTGGTGCACATTTATGATCCCAGCAACTCCGGAGGCTCAGGTAGGAAGATCCCAAGTTCAAAGTCTGCTTCTGCAATAGTGAGGCCCTAAACAGTTTATCCAGACCCTGTCTAAAGATAAAAGGAGCGGTGATGTGACTCAGTGGTTAAGTGCCCTTGGGTTCAATTCCTAGTACCGATCAATAAATAAAATAAAAAATAAATAATAAAAAGGGATATTTCAAGATAGTAAAGGTCATATATGAAAAACCCAGAGCTAACATTATATTTTTTTTAAAGAGAGAGAGATAGAGGAAAGAATCAACTTTACTTTTTAATCCGGCCTTTGTTTCTCCAACACTAAGTTGTAAATGTGGTGCTAGGGTTTGAACACGGGTCCCCACACAAGCCAGGCAAGTGCTCCAGCCGCAGAGCCACCACTCCAGCCCCGCCAACATGATACTTACTGGTGAAAAACAGGTTTTCCCTCTAAGATCAGGAACAAGGCAAGAATGCCCACTCTTGCCACTTCTTTTCAACACAGTACTAGAAATTCTAGCCATAACCATTAGGCAAGAAAATGAATAAAAGAAATCCAAACTGGAAGGGAAGAAGTAAGATTAGCTTTATCCACAGATGGCTGTGTCCTATGAAGTTAACCCTGAAGATCCCACAGAGTTAATATATTCAGTAAAGTGGCAGGACACAAAACCAACGCTCAGAAAGCAGCTGTGTTTTAGGGTTGGGGTGGAGCACATGCCCAGCATGTGTGAGAACCTGGTTCAGTCTCCAGAGCCACAAAAAAAAAAAAAAAAAAAAAAAAAAAAATAATAATAATAATAATAAAAAATTATAACAACAAGTAAACAGAATACATTAGCCATTCTCAAGCCATGGAATAGCCCGCAGTTTCAGGGAATTCTGAGTTTCTGCTTTGGATCACCTTGTCAGGCCAGGACCATAGTGAGAAGGAAAAATCTACCTCACCAAGAAGGTGCTCCTGACAGCTGTCCAGCTGCTGTAGGTGGCTGGGTGGGGGTCCTCCCACAGGTTCTGTAAAGTCTTGGCTTCAGGAGAGCAGTACACCCAGAGTCCTCAGTGGTGGGCTTCGGTCCCTGCTGCCAGGTTTGGCTGCTGGTTGGTGAAGGGGTTGCTACTAACAGCTGCAACCTGGGTGGTGAGAGCAAATGTGTTGCTGGCTTGTCTGAATATAAAAACCTCAACCATGTTGTGGTTTCTGTGCTGGGAACAATTCCCTTCCACCAGGAAAGGAGGGAGCTCTCTCCTCTTGCTGTCCTGATGCAGATGGCATCCTAGTGGGTCAGCTCCTAGGATTTGTGGTCATCTTCAGAATGTCAGGCCTCAAGGCTGGAGAAGGAAGCAAAATGCCCTCCTGTGTCCACAAATACTATCCAGGTCCCATCTATTGTTTATATTAGAGGAGGCCTTCTTTTTTTTTTTTTTTTTTTTTAAGAGAGGACAGTGAGAGAGAGAGACAGACAGAGAGAATCAATTTTTATTGAGTTTTTCACATGGGTTTCTTTGCTCTGACACTTCATTGTGTACGTGGGTGCTGGGGTTTGAACCCACGTACTTGCGCATGCTGGGCAAGCACCATAACCGTGGAGCCACCGATCCAGCCCCATATTAGAGGAGTATAAAAAATTTTTAAAAATTATTATTATTATTTTGGTACTGGGGATTGAACCCAGGGCTGCTGTACCACTGAGCTAGATCCCCAGCCCTATTTATTTTATTTTTTGAGACAATGTCTTGCTAAGTTACCCATGCTGGCCTTGAACTTGTAAATCTGCCTCAGCCTCCAGAATCACTGGTATGTCAGGCCACCATACCCAGCCAGAGTTTTAATTTTTTTTTTTTTTTAGAGAGAAGGACAATGTGAGAGAGAGAGAGAGAGAATATCAATTTTTATTGAATTTTTCACATTGCCTTCGTTGCTCTGACACTAGCTGTGTACGTGGTGCTGGGGTTTGAACCCATGTACTTGCTCCTGCTGGGCAAGTGCCGTAACAGCAGAGCCACCGCTCCAGCCCTCGGAGTTTTTAATTTTAAAGAAGTCAATTTAGCAACTTTTTCCTTCATGGATTGTGCTTTTGGGGTTGCAGCTTAGTAAGTAATCACCCAACCCAAGGTCATCTAGATTCTTCAAGAGAGAATTCTCTCTTATAGAATTTTATAGTTGTATATTTCATGTTTAGGTCTATGATCCATTTTGAATTAATTTTTTTAAAGGGACAGTGAGAGAGAGAGAATCAATTTTTATTGAATTTTTCATGTGACTTCCTTGCTCTGATACTTCATTGAGTACGAGGTGCTGGGATTCGAACCAGAGTCCTCACGCTTGGCAGGCAAGCACTGTAACCACTGAGCCACCGCTCCAGCCCCTTGGATTAATTTCTGTGCAGGGTGTAAGGTCTGTGTCTATTCGGCTTTTTGCATGTGTGTGTCCAGTGGTTCCAGCTCCCTTTGTTGAATAAGCCCTCCTGCTTCCTTTGAGATGCTTTTGCTCCTCTGTCAAAGATCAGCTGACCACGTTTGCGTGAGTCTATTTCTGGGCGTTTTATTTTCTTCCATTGGTGTGTATGAGCTATTGCTCAGTTTGGAATTTTAGTGTTTAGTGGACGATCTGACTCAGAAAACAAAGGCAAAGCTGTTTCCCTACTAATTCATCAACATAATTCGCCCAAAAGAGGTGGATGATTTCTACTGTTTGGCCTCATCATATGCTGTCACGTGGGCTCAGAACGACACCAAGTCCATCTGAAAGTGTTTATTCAGTCAAGTGTGCTTCTGCAATGGTGTGAAAGGCATTTAGTATGAAGACTGTCCGTGGGGACATCATTTGAATAAGTGGTTTTTGAAAGAGTCTGAAACTTGCCCTCTTTTGAAAATGAGCAACACCATTTAAAAGCAAGGGATTACAGGTGCAGTGGCACACACCTGTAATCCAGGAAACTCCGGATGTTGAAGGCGACCTCGGCAACTTAGTGAGGGTCCTGTCTCAAAGTAAGGTAAAAATGGCTGGGGATACAACTCAGTGGTAGAGTGCTTTCCTAGCATGTGTAGGCTGTGAGTTTGATCCCCAGAACACAAAAAGAGGAAAAAAAAAAAAAAAGCAAATACGAAGGTTTATTTTTTCTATTTCATTATATGACTTTTTTTTTTTTTTTTAGGGTCCAGGACTGAATTCAGGGCCCTGTGCATGCTAGGCAAGCTCAAGTTCACTGCCACTGAGCTAAATCCCCAACCCCACACAATATATGACTCTTTTTATTTTGTTTATTTATTTATTTTTATGTTTTTTAAAGAGAAAGGGAGAGAGAGGGAATCAATTTTATTTAATTTTTCATCTGGTTTTCTTTGCTCCAACACTTAGTTGTATGTGTATGATGCTAGGATTCAAACCTGGGTCCTCACACATGCCAGGGTAGCCCGATACTCCTGAGCCACCATTCCAACCCAATATATTACTCTTTTTTTTTTTTTTTTTGGAAAGAGGAACAGCGAGAGAGAGAGAGAGAGAGAGAGAGAAATGGAGAAACAATTTTTATTTAGTTTTTCCTGTGGCTTTCCTCTAAGACTTCATTGTGTACGTGGTGCTAGCGTTTGAACTCACGTACGCGTGCATGCTGGGCAAGCACCGTAATTGCAGAGCCACCGCTCCAGCCCAATATATGACTCTTTAAAGGAAAAATAATAACATTGTCTTTTGGGAGTTATAAACTATATATAACACCATGGTACATTGGAGAGCGGATAATGGGCCTATGCATTACAAGTTTTCTACATTAATATGAAGTAGTGTAACATTTTTTTATACTGCAGATTGAATCCAGGTGTGCTTTACCACTGCACCAAATCGCCAGATCTTTTTATTTATTTATTTATTTTAAATTTTGAGACAGGGTTTTGCTAAGTTGTTGAGGGTCTCTCTATATTGCTAAGGCTAGCCTTGAACTTGTGATCCTCTTGCCTTAGCCTCCTAACATGTTGGAATTACAAGTATACATCACAGTTTCTGGCCACAACATTTAGGTCCACAGAGACTGAAAATTTAAGAATGAGTAACATGGGGGCTGGAGCGGTGGCTCAGTGGTTGGAGCACTTGCCTGGCATGAGTGAGAATCCATGTTCAAACCCTGGCACCACATAGACAACTAAGTATCAGAAAAACAAAAACCAGATGAAAAACTAAATAAAATTTATTCTCTCTTCCTCTCTCTTAAAAATAAATAAATAAATAAATGTATATATATACACACATATACGTACATATATACATAATGGGCATGGTTGCATACTCCAATAATCCCAGTGACTTGGGGGGCTGAGGGAGGAGGATCACAAGTTCAAAGCCAGCCACAGCAACTTAGCAAGATCCTGTCTCAAAATAAAATACTAAAAGGGCTTGGGATGTGGCCCAGCAGTTAAGCACCCCTGGGTTCAATCACTAGTACAAAAAAAAAAAAAGAAGGAGGAGGAGGAGGAGGGGGAAGGTGAAGAAGAAGGAGGAGGAGGAGGAGGGGGAAGGTGAAGAAGAAGGAGGAGGAGGAGGGGGAAGGAGAAGAAGAAGGAGGAGGAGAAGGAGGAGGAGGAGGAGAAGGAGGAGAAGGAGGAGGAAGTGGAGGAGGAGGAGGAAGTGGAGGAGGAGGAGGAGGGGAAGGAGAAGAAGAAGGAGAAGAAAGAGGTGGAGGAGAAGGAGGAGGAGGAGGAGTAAGAGGAGGTGGAGGAGAAGAAGAAGAAAGAGATACCAAAAGCCAGGCATGGTGGTGCATGCCTTTAATCCCAGCTACCTGGGAGACTGAGGCAGAAACATCTCAAGTTACAGGGTCAACCTGGGCAATTTAAGGAGACCCCCATCTCTAAATCAAGTAAAAAGGGCTGGGGATGTAGTTCAATGGTAAAGCGCCTCTGGGTTCAACCCAGTACAGCAAAAGAAAAAAAAAATTTAAAAGGCAGGCAAGGAAGAGCAAAGAACAGAGGCAAAAACAACAATAAATAGTAGGAATAGTAGGGAAGTCTCCAGCTCTCTAGACCATCCTCAGTCAAGACCATTTTTAATAAAGGTCATCTACAGAAACCTGCAGCTAGCATCAGAGTGCATTCTGGATGAGCCGCACGTTGTTAAGGCTCCTGATAGCCACAGTCACATTGCCCAATCATAAATAAATAGAAGGCACTCTACCCATGGGCACTGAAATGTCACAGGAAGAAATACGAGCCACAACGCTGGTTACCTTGAGTGTCCATGCAGGATTCCGTATGTAACTGGCACCTTTTTCCGTACCCCATGGCAGTGGAAGCAAGGTGCCCTCCGCTGCGCTGCCCACCCCCAGGGGGCCCAGCTGACTGACATCTGAGGACACAGCCACAGCCTGCATTACACAGATGGCACTGCTCAGTGGGATAACTACTACCTAACTCATAGGTCCCATAACTTGTCTGATCTTTAATCTTGCAGAAGAGAATCTGAAGGAAAATAGAAAACATAGTTGGAACAAAATGTTGGAACTATATCCATGGAAATTACTATCGTGAATGAAATGAAACACGACTCCAGACAAATCAAAAGTTATGTGTGTTCAATGCAATTTTGCGTCATTTTTAACAAGTGTGCAATATTCCATGGTGCATTTGCCTTAGAAATGTGTAATAACAGTGCAGCTGCCCTCCGTTTCTGTCTCAATTTGGAATACAGAGGTAGAGAAAGGATTTCTTTTATCAAAGACTTCAACTGAGTGAGGATGCAGGGTAGACACCTCCACAGGTACCTTGGGAGGAGGGAAGCTGTCTGTGCCCTGCAGCATTTTGATCCTGGTTTCCCTGGGAGTGTGCCACAGGCCTTTTCCCCAGGCAGACCAGCTGCTCCTCTGCTGGGCAGCAAAACACCTGCTTGCAGAATATTCAAACCTCAGGATGTTGGAGCTGGGAAAGGCCTCAGATACCACCGAGTCTCATTTCCTCATTTGTCTTTTTCTTTTTTTAAAGAGAGAGGGACAGTGAGAGAGAAAGAGAGAATCAATTTTATTTAGTTTTTCATGTGGCTTTCATTGCTCTGACATTTCGCTGTGTACATGGTGCTGGGGTTCGAACCTACGTCCTTGGGCATGCCAGCAGTCCAGCCCCTCCCCATTTGCTTTTAATTAAATAAATTTCTCTTCAGTACACAAAACCTTTTTTAGTGTGCATGTTTGTGTGTTGGAGACTGAATCCAAGGCCTCATAAGTGCTAAATATATGCTCTACCACTGAGCCACGCCCTTAGCCCCAGGAAAATAATTGAAAAACAGAAAAACAATCTCTCTCATCCCACAACACAGACACAAACATTTTCAACATTAGAGCATGTGTCCTTTGATTTTTCTTCTTGTTATTGTCCATTCTTTCATACATCAAATGTCACATCCTGGTGTGTCCTGACCTTCTGACGTAACACCACATATCACAAGAGCTTCCCCACATTATTGCAACTTTTTGGTAAGTATTATTTTTATTTTTTTATTTTTTTGGTACCAGGGATTGAACCCAATAGTGCTTAGCCACTGAGCCACATCCCCAGTCCTTTTTTATTTTTTAAACTGAGACAGGACTAGGTTACTCAGGGCCTCACTAACTTGCTGAGGCTGCCTTTGAACTTGTGATTCTCCTGCCTCAGCCTCCCAGGTTGCTGGGATTACAGGTGTGCACCCCCCCCCCAAATAATAATCATACTTATGGTTACTGTTTACTAAAGAGTATACGAGATAGTGTGCTAAGTTTTTACAGCATCCTACATGAAGTGGGTGCTATTTTTATTCCTATTTTATTTAGTTTATTCCTATCTGAAAATGAGCGACAGGGCTGGAGCGGTGGCTCGGTGGTTTTGGCGCTTGCCCAGCATGCGCGAGTACGCGAGTTCAAGCCCTGGCACCACGTACGCAGTGAAGTCCCAGAGCAACGAAGGCCACATGAAAAACTAAATAAAATTATTTCTCGTTTTTTTCTCTCTCTCTCACTGTCCCTCTCTCTCTCTCTCTTAAAAAAAAAAAAAAGAGTGACAGTGCTGTCCTGGAAAATGTGCTGATTCATAGCTTTTGCCAATTTCTGGGGTTTCAATTCTCCCACCATGGTCTATTTCAAGCTGTCCACATCACATCACTGGATTGAGAAAAGATGAGCAGTAGATGCCATTATATAGGTTTTCTGTCATACAGATTTAAAAGACAATCTTAAGAGTACAGGATGGGGCTGGAGCGGTGACTCAGTGGTTACGGTCTTGCCTGGCATGTGCGAGGATGCAAGTCTGAACCCCAGCACCACGTACACAACAAAGTTTCAGAGCTTTGAAGGCCACATGGAAAACTAAATAAAATTGATTCTCTCTCTCTCTCTCTGTCCCTTTCTTAAAAAAAAAAAAAAAAGAGTATAGGATAGGGGCTGGAGTGATGGCTCAGCGGTACTGCACTTGCCTGGCAAGCACGAGAACCCAGGTTCAAACCCCAGCACCATGTATACAACTAAGTGTTGGAGCAACTAAGGCCATGTGAAAAACTAAATAAAGTTGTTTCTCTCTTTCTCTGTCTCTCTCACTGTCCCTCTCTCTTAAAAAAAAAAAAAAGGATGAACTGCATACTACGTGCACTATAGCTTACTAAAGTTATTAAAAGATTCCATGAGGGCTGTGGATGTAGCTCAGTGGGAGCTCACTGGCCCAGCACTACAAAAACAAACAAACAAGCAAACATTCTATGAGCAGGGGGTGGTAAGTGGGTCCACAGAAATAAGACCAGGCATGGGTTGATAAACGTTGACGTTGGAAGATGCGTATGTCAGTATTCACAACGCTATCAACTGTGTTTATGTTTGCATTTAGCATTTTCTAAGATAAAAAGTTAAATACAATATTTCCTAGAATTCTCAGGTGCTTACCCAAAAGTTCTCTGGCCTTCCCCAGTTTGTGGGCCCAGAAAAAAATATCTGTCTTCTAGCTGGGGTATGGTGGGTTTTTGAGGCTATTGGCAGCTTTCACTGTCCCCTGCTCCACTGACTCCTGTGTGCCATGCAGAGGAAGATTGACCAAGCTGCCACAGACTGGCCTCTGGGCCAACAGAGGGCTCTTCAAGGGCAGTGACCTCTCTTGCCCCCTTCTCCAGATGGGTGACCTCTCTTGCCTCCTCCTCCCCTCTGCCAGTAGGGGACCACTGTTTCCTGTCAGAGAGAGCTCACAGCCAGGCAGCTGGGATCCCAGTGGCCCTGCCCTTTCCTTGGTCTTCAGACCCTCTTGGAGGGGCAAGCACAGACACAGACTCATTGGCCACAAAGGCCCCTGGCTCTCTCACTGCTACACCCAGCGGCTCAGTCCCGCTTCTCTTCCAAATATCTTCCACCCTCACAGTGCCTTCTGGGCCCTCTTTCTTTCTTTCTTTTTTAAGAGAGAGGGACAGAATCAACTTTATTTAGTTTTTCACATGGCTTTCATTGTTCAGACACTTTGTTGTGTACGTAGTGCTGGGGTTTGAACCCATGTATTTGAGCATGCCAGGCAAGGGCCATAACCGCTGAGCCACTGCTTCAGTCCCAGGCACTCTTTCTTGACTGGTTTCTCCCAGCAATGCAGCCCAGGAAAGATGAATGTGTTTCTGACTCCAAGTGAAGCAAAGTTGCTTCCTATGGGTCTCGAGCAAATCAAGGGACGGATTTGTCTTGAGCATGTGCATTAGGGCACTAGAAATAACCAATTAAGAAACCTGGGAGCTGGGTGTGGTGGCACCTGCCCGTAATCCCAGTAACTTGGGTGTATGAGGCAGGAGGATTGCAAATTCAAAGCCAGTATCAAAAAAGCCATGGAGAGGCGGTGGAATGTTCTGTGACATTGAGGCCATGAGTCCGTCTAGTTAGGAGGGTCTGCCTAACTCCAGGGTTACAGGATATTGACATGAAGCCTGAAGGGTGGCCTGGGGGAGAGAAAGAGTGGAGGAGGAATCAAAGCTGGGCTGGGACAGAGGCTTCAGAGGCTGGGGCTCCATGGCATGTGGCATGTGGCATCAAGGCATCAAGGCTTGATGACTAGCCGAAAGTAACGGTTAGGGAGAAGATTTCCAGGTTGGGGGGGCAGGTAAAAGGTGATGTCCTTAGTTCAGTAGGAAATAAGAGGGCTGATCAGGTGTGACTGCTGAGATGGAGATGCCTACATGCCTTGGTGGGTATGAGGGGCATAGTTGGACCTGGGGTCCAGCACTGAGTCCAGTCAGCAGTATGTGGTCAGAGAGGCCACTATAGATATGGTGTCTGTGTCCAGGGCTCAAAGATAAGGGGTTCCCTTTTACACCTTCTGTCTGGTGTCTGGGTTATGCCTGCTACCCTGGCATGGCAGGGAGGCAGTAAGGACCAACCAAAAGACCAAGGGCCACTTCGCCGCCCCCTGGCGCTATCGGCCTGTCCCGCTACAGGCCTGTCGCAGCCACTGATAACCTGCAGAGGGCGCCGCAGTCACACCGAGGGCGAAGGTGTTCTCAGGCCGGGCAGCGAGGCCACCGCCACCGCAGCTTCTGGGAAGGGCTTCCCAAAGGGAGCCCCGAAGTTGGAACCGAGAGGGATTGAAAGGAGGAGGAAAACAGGAAAGGAAGAGCAAGGTTGGGGAGTGCAACTCAAATGTGTAACGACCCGAGAGAGCGGTCTCCACCTCTGGTTACCAGCCCGAGCCTCAGTTTCCTTATTTATAGAATGGACGCAACGACTACCGAAAGTCGGGTAAGAAGGCGCCAGGAACTTGGAAGTGGTCTACCAGGGAGGCGCAGCGGGTGGTACTGGAAGTGAGATTTGTAGTCAACCCTAGGGTCAAGTTCTGACTGCCACCTGCCGCTGCGCCTCAGTTTGCTCCTTGGTGAAATGGGGTTAACGAAGCTGGACTCCTAAAAGCAGAGACCACTCATAGGATCGCAGCAGCTGAACTCAGAACAGGTGCTTTGGGTGGTGGAGCAGGACTGTCTCGGGGACCCTGGAGGTGGCGGCACTAGGGGCACCGCGAGGCGTTGCTCCCGCTCCCGCCTGGTGAAGAGGGGCCAGAAACATTCCTCTGGGAAGGGGAGACCGAGCTCCACCCGGTCCTGAAGATGCCTCTAAGGAACTTTTTTCTTCCCAACCTCCCCAGCCCGCGGGTCCCCGGTCTCCGGGTGTCACCTGGGAGCGGGGGACCTCCGCCAGCGAGCGGGGGGCGGGGGGCGGGCTTGGCTGCGGGCGCGGGCGGGGCGAGGGGCGGGGGCGGACGGAGGCGGGGGCGGGCGCCCCGCGGGAGGCCGGCCACGTGATACTCGCGGCCCGGCGGGGCTGCCCGCCCTGGAGCGCCGCAGCGGTCCCAGGAGGTGGCGGCGGGCGCCGAGCCCCGGCCGCGCGGGACTGGCCGTCGGGGCCCCGTGACGGCGGCCCCGGGCGCTCTCATGCCATGGAGAAGCTGGCGGCCGGGCTGGCCGGCCTGCGCTGGAGCATGGGCGCCTTCCCGCTGGACCTCATCGTCAGCCGCTGCCGCCTGCCCACGCTCGCCTGCCTCGGGCCAGGTACCGGGCTGCCTGGGGAGGGGCCTGGGGTCGGTGAGGGGAAATCGAGGGCTCTCAGGTGCTGGCTGGGCCGCGGGGAGGTTTCCGCCCCAGCCCTCCCCTCTCCCATACGCTGGCCCGCGCGGCTCCTGGCGCGCCTGCCCCGGACACCCGGCGCCCACGAGCCCAGGATTCGTCTCCTAGGCCCCGCAGACAGTGGCAGAAACCGGGGGCAGGGCCCAAAACAGAGTTTCCTGGCCCCTCTGGGGCCCGGAGTGCAGTCGAGCCGCCGCGCCCGTCCCGTCGGTGCACCCCTTTCCCCGCTGCCCCTTGGCCCCCGCCCTGGCCGCGCCCCCCTGCGTCCCTTTGTCTGGGTCTCTCACCTCATCCTTTCGCATCCCTAGGGCCCCTAACTCGGTCTGTCCCGCTCCGCTACCCTCTAGTCCCGCTCGGCCCCTTCTAGGTCTCAACCTGCACCCTCCCTCTGGCGTCCCCGGGAGGCGGGCGAGTTACCTTCCGGAGAGGCCCGAGTGCGCGGGCCCTGCCTCCACACATCCCCCAGGGCCCCCTCCCTCCCCGACCTCTGGATCCACTTGTCCATAGTGCTCGGTGTCCCTGGCTACTCCGCGGATGGGACCGTACTTGGGGGCCCGAGAGGGGACGCCTGGTGGATCGGGGGACCGTTTGGGGGAAGAGGGGGTTGCTTAACTGGGGGAGGGGCGGGAGCTGGGGCTGGCTGCCAGGCCGGGGGTTTTGTGTGTGAGAAGAATAGGGGTTTGGCCCGCGTTGGCACACTCGCTTCCCTGAATGCTAATGGGGATCCGCTGCTCTCCGCTCTGCGGGGCCAGCAGCCCCTCCTCCGACCCACGGCGGCAAGGAGTGGGCACAGAGAGCATCAGCGTGTCCCTGAACAGGCCCTGTGGGAGCATGCATGCCGGGGCCACCTGGCAGTCCAACTCGCGTTCTCGGGATCGGCACCGGATAGTCAGCCTGTGATTCTGAGACTGTTGGCGTTTGCATGCAATACGGGATAAGCTGCCCTGGGTGCTTCCTGGCTACTTCCTACACAGCCTCTTGACATCTTCATCGCCTGGGCGTTTTTTTTTTTTTTTTTTTTTTTTTCTGAGCCCCTCAGTCTGGGTTGAGCTCCTGGGGGCTCCCTTGACACCTGTCTTGTCTCCTGCTGTGCACCCCATTATGATGGTCAGTTTGACCTGTTCCCACTGCTGGCTTCTTGGGGGAGGGCATCTTTGTTTAACAAAGGTTATGGATTGATTGAATGAATGAATGAATGAACGAATGAATAAGCAATGGTGTGGTGGCCCAGCTGGCAGTGTGTGGCTCTGGCTGTGGTCACCATTAGAGTAGGAATGTGTGATCAAATTGTGTGTCCTTGAAGATCCCTGTGTGCCTGTGCCTTAGGGAGGGGCTCCTTAGTGATATTATGAGTCTAAAGGATGTTTGGGTGAGGAACTCATCTCTGTAGGCTGTTGTGGTTGAAATGTTGGTGATATTGACCCATGGCTATTGGTGTGTGGCTTTGGCCTGTGTTCTATGGAAGAATTAGAGGGGGTATTAGGTGAGTTTTAGTAAGAGGTTGTAGAGTGCAGAGCCTCCTCTGTTCCAGGAGGTGAGGAGTTGAGGAGGAAGATTCAGATGATATCCTTCCTGTGCCCCCTGCCACCCCCCACAATAAGAGCCCTGCAGGCCTTGAGTAGCACTCCCTGGCCCCCACAGGCAGGTACTTAATGGAGGCCACACACTTTATGGAGGCTGAGTAAACCATTTCCCATTTGGTTGGCTGGCAGAAATTTATTAAGTTGTGTCTGAGGGGACTGGGAAGTAGACCCCAACCCCCACCCTGTCCACCAGCTGCAGCTAGGAGATGTCTGTCCCCTCAGCCTCCTGGAAGCTGGGCTGCCCTTCCTGCTCCCCTGGAAACCGTTGCTGGGGTTGGAGCCTGCTAGGCTCAGGCCCCTCCCAACTCAACACCTCCACCCCGGTGCCCCTTTTGTGAACTGGATTGCCCACTACTGCCTACTGAATCTGTTTTTATTTTTTGCTGCCTACTGAATCTGGCACCCCCCCAACCCCTTATGAAGAATCAGGAGAGGGAGGGCTTCTGTGAGATGGGGTTTGGGTACCGGGGGCTCCTCCCCTGTCCTTGGAGGGGCTCATAGCCTATGGCAGTGGGCAGAAAGGAAAGGCTGCACATGGGAAATCTAGGAATCAGCTCTTTGAAGCCCTGCTTTTCTCTTGATCTTAGTGACCCCTTCTCTGAAGGAGCACTCACAGTTGGGACCCACAAGGGACTGTCCCTTATCGGCCCTCTCCATTCCCCACCAAGGCCTTCCTTGCCTGCCTGGGCACTAACTGTGGTGCCACGGGTTCTGCTAGTGTGAATTTGCATGATCCTGAGCTCCAGCTCCCATCTCCTTCACTCCACGCCCAGCCTGAGCCACTGTCCACCTCTGATTAGTGCCTCAAACTTGCTGCTTTCGTGTCCCAAGAGGCCTGAGGGCTCTTGGAGGGCAGAGGCCAGCTGTACTCATCCACTGGGAGTCCCCAATCCCTCTTAGACCAGGACAGCAAACACTCCATGATGAATGAGGGCCTTGAGTGGGCTGGTGACTGAGGCCCCATTGGGAGTCAGCTCTGAGAGGCTCAAGCCTGATTTCATAGCTTGCACTCACCTGTCCCTTGAGAATTGCAATCTGGACAGGGACCAGATCATGGGAGCTGTCCTTAGGTGGGGCCTTGGTGAGGAGTGCATCTTGCCTGTTTTTCTATCTCTCCTAACCTTCCCTCTTCCTTTCCCTCCTCCTCTTTCTTTCCTCTCCCAGGGGAGTATGCTGAGGGCGTCAGTGAGCGAGACATCCTGCTCATCCACTCCTGCCGCCAGTGGACAACGGTGACAGCTCACACCCTGGAAGAGGGCCACTACGTCATAGGGCCCAAGATCGACATCCCCCTGCAGTACCCAGGTGTGCCCAGCTAGGGAGAGATGACATGAAGTGGGGTGGGGGCAAGAGGGGCAGGGACCAAGGGTAGATGGGGAGCTGTTGGTGACCACCTTTCCTTGAAGCTGCAGGGGTGAGCAAGGACATGGCTGGCAGGGGCGGTAGTTAAGGTGAGGGTTGGAGTCAGGGCCCAGTGATTGCCCTGTTGTCCTGTGGAGTCCCAGGTTTCTGGAGCGGTGGGCCTCAGGTGTACAGAGCTTTGGTTCACATTTTATTTTAAAATGGGTTTTAAAGTATTGATTAAATCATTACAATCAAATATCACCCTAATTAAAGGCTTTCAGTGTGTACCTTGAGCTGCCTCATTAACCTTTTTTTGTGTAGACTCTGAAAGAGAAGATCTCCTGCCAGGATCTCAGTTCTGTCCAATTACAACCTTCAGGGATTCCTGTCAGCTCTGATTCTGTTTTCCCAGTTTTTGGATTAATTCATCCGGAGGGCTCGGCGCCGAGCCTGCACTCAGCCTCCCGTCACCCCAAGTGTTTTTGTTAACTGGCTTTATAAGTGAATGTTAAAGCTTTATATTTTAAAGATTATGCTGATGATTACTTTTTACGACAGTGATGATGTATAAGATTTTGTTTACTGTGCACTGTGGCAACATGCCTGTAATTCCAGTAACTTTGGAGACTGAGGCAGGAGGATTGCAAGTTTGAGACCAGCCTCAGCAACTTAGACCCTATCCAAACTAAAAAGGGCTTGGGAATGTAGTTCAATGATAGAGCAACCCTGGGTTCAATCCCTAGTACGGGGCGGGTGGGGGGGGAGAAAAGAGAAAAAGAAACACCAACGATTTTGTTTGAGGAAAGCTCCCTTTCATTTTGCAGAGGATGAAACCTAGTGCCTAAGGAGGCCCTGAGGTCACACTGCAAGTAAGGGAAGGACAAAGGCCAGAACCCAGGTGTCCTGACTGCTGGATTGGTGCTGCTGCACCACACCAGGAATGCAGGGCTGTTGTTCCCTGTGCGGGAGGGAGGGATGAGAGTCTGGTGATTCTGTTGCAGAGAATTTGAGCCAGGATACTACAGCTACTGCAGGTGTGGCAGCTGCTCCAGACACTGGGCTAGGCATTGTTATTTCATCCTCACAGCTGGCCTATGAGAAAGTCCCCTGAACTAACCTGAGACGCAGGCTCTGGTGAGAACTTGGGTAGTTAACCCAGTTCGGTGTTTTTCACAGTGGTGTGGACACTATTTTTTTTTTTTTTTTAAAGAGAGAGGGACAGTGAGAGAGACAGAGAAAGAGAGAAACAACTTTATTTAGTTTTTCACATGGCCTTAGTTGCTCCAACACTCAGTTGTGTATGTGGTGCTGGGGTTTGAACCCAGGTCCTCGTGCTTGCCAGGCAAGCGCCGAAACTGCTGAGCCACCGCTCCAGCCCTGTGGACACTATTGATCCAGCTTTTGTGCCCCAGCAAAGGCTGAGAATGCTTAGAGCTAAAAAGCGTCCCAGTTGCTTCCTCACAGATGTCACTGCCTCCTTCAGCCTCCACTTGGTCTGAGACAGGGCTAAGCTCTTTTCACAGACTTCAGGTCTTTACAACACCCCTGGGGGGCTGGAGCTTCCAAACTCCCACACCCAGGAAGCAGAAGGCAATTATCCCAAGGGGCTTCCTGGCCTGGATCCTGGCCTGGTTGCAGACTTTGGGGGCCTGCACAAGCTAGAAATTTCCCAGCTTCGGAATCTGGCTGTGGCTCCAGAGAGGTATCAGGTCTTCTTGGGATAAAGCAAAGGCTGGGGAAAGCCCTCACTGACAGAAATGTGACTTCAGCGGGGACTGCCTCCATTTCAGTTATGATTAAAACTGGGAAACCAAGGTACAGAGTCTGCCAGGGAATTATGGGTCCAGGGGCTCCCAACGCTTTCCTCTATCTTTTGGTGCGCCCTGCGTGCAGGAGTAGGGTGGGGGCAGCGGCCGCAGCTGGCCCACTGGGGGTGACGCCCCCAGCCGATCCTTCCCTCCCGGCGGCCTTCGGGGGGAGGGGAGGGGCCTGCCGCGGGGTGAGGGAGGCTGAGTGCAGGCTCGGCGCCGAGCCCTCCGGATGAATTAGTAATGGTGTCCGCAGGCAGGGCTGCCGCTGCGGGCCGCGGCCGAGTGGGGGAGGGGGCGGGCGGCGCAGCCGGGTGACCCAGGTCCCCAGGCTGCGGCCCCTCGCTCCAAGAGTCAGGAGGACCTGGCTCCTCTGAGTCCCCGCCAGTGCGGCGGGAGGGACGCACCGCCTTTCCCATGTGGTGCCACTTCCCAAGCATTGCTTGAGCTCGTGCCCTGCGGAGCACTTGGCAGGTGCGCCTGGTGAGGTAGACCTTCATTTTACAGATGGGAAACGGCAGCCAGGGAGATTAAATAATTTACCTAGGGTCACCCAGCTGGTTGGTGGCAGAGCTGGGATTCAGCCCGGTCTGACTGATTCTAAAGCCTGTGCTTCCTTCGCCGTATTACTACCGCCCACCCCACGCCGCCTTTCTTTTTGCGGTTCTGGGGAATCGAACTCGGCGTCTTGTGCTTGCTGGGCAAGCGCTTTGCCACGGAGCTACACCTGCGGCTCTTTATTGAGCCGTGGGTCAGGGCTGGGGGAGGGCGCGGTAGAACAGGACCTCCAGAGTGCTTCAGAATGGAAGGGCGGATCTGCGCAGTCTAGTGTTCTGGGACGACCAGCACCCGGAGAGCGAGGTCCGGGTGGGACAATCCCTAGAGTGATGGGGTGGGGCTCTGCGCCCCCGGGTGGGGAGGAGAACGCTTCCAGGGGCCGAAGCATCACTCCCATGAGGTCGTCCTTCCTTCCTCCCAGCAGTAATGACCGGTGCTGGGCGGCCAAGGGGGGCGGTGCTGGGAGCCATGGTTACATCGATCCTTCCTGCCACATCCAGCCCAGACTTGGCTCCAAATCTCCCCACAGGGGGCAGCGAGCATTTCTCCGTGCTTGACTGCTTGCGGTTGGGGGGGGTGGCTCCGGTGGAGGGGACTGCTCTCCCCTGGTAAGGTAGCAGAGCCGAGCTCCTGACCCCACCCTTCACCCCTCCCCTTTTAATTTCTCACACCCTCTAGGGCCGTGGCACTTCTGAAGCCTCTTAGCGTCTCAGGGAAGTCAGGGCAGGAATGGGGCTGTCCTCCCAGCTTGCTCTCAGAGTCCTCTTTCTTGGCCTCCCTGTTTTCTCTCCTTCCGATGCCTCTGGCCCATTCTCCTCTTCGTAGCCTGGCGGTGGGTGTCTTAGTGTGAGTCTCTGGACTTTGAGGGCTTCAGGATCCTCCTGCTGCGTGTGTGTGCACACACACACTGTATACAAAATTATGTATGTTCATGCTAGCAACACAGTGCACATTCTTTTAGGCTGTGGGTCCCCAGAGGGTTAAGACCCTCACTTAGTTCTCTTCCCTGAGCCATGGGACCTGCTGACAGCTGAGACTGACACCTGAGCACCGGGTTCTTTGTTGCTCTGAACAGGGATTCCCAAGTTCTCAGTCCACACTGGTGGCACTGTCGTGGACATACCACCTGGAGGCCTCTTTCTTGGCCTCCCAGAATCTGCCCACCACACAACATGTTCTCTCTGCATTCCCAGTTTGGGTCAACCCAGAGGTTGCCATTCCTATCTTGACGGCTAGGCCAGGCGTATCATCCTCGGCCCCTTCCTTCACCTCTCTTCAGTCACCTGAATTCAAAAAGTCTTTGTTCCAGGTATCCCCCAGGTCTGTTTTTTTCTTTTTCCCTGGATCTTCTCCAGAACTTGTTACTGAATTATTACCTGACTGGTTTCCTGTTTATTTGTTTTGGTACTGGGGATTCAACTCAGCAATGCTTAACCACTGAGCAACAACCAAGCCCTTTTTATTTTTTTAGAGAGAGGGACAGTGAGAAAGAGAATCAATTTTTATTTAGTTTTTCATGTGGCTTTTGTTGCTCCAACACTTCATTGCGTACATAGTGCTGGGTTTTGAACCTGTGTCTTTGTGCATGCCAGGTGAGCGCTGTAGCTGCTGAACCACCACTCCAGACCCTCCCTTTTTTTTTTTTTTTAAAGAGAGAAGAACAGTGAGAGAGAGACAGAGAGAATCAATTTTGTATTTAGTTTTTCACATGGCTTTCTCTGCTCTGACACTTAGTTGTGTACATGGGTGCTAGAGTTCAAACCCGTGTACTTACGCATGCTGGGCAAGTGCTGTAACCACTGAGCCACCACTCCAGCCCCCAGCACCCATTTTTATTTTTTATTTTCAGCAAGTTACTTAGGGCCTTGCTAAATTGTTGAAGCTGGCTTTGAACTTGCGATCCTCCTGCCTCAGCCTCCCAAGCCACTGGGATTACAAGTATGCACCACCATGCCTGGCTCCCGTTTATCTTAAAGAGTTCACCTGGATCATGGTGCATCCTCGCTCAAAACCCTCCAGTGGCCCTTATTTCTTACAGAATAAAATCCTCTTGCCTTAGCACAGCACCCAGAGCCTTTCCAAGTCCACTTGCTGTCTGCTTCACCTCCTGTCCTCCTTATAATAGGCTTTCAGAATTTTGGGTAGATGATCTCATTTGTGTCCGTGTCTTTACTTGTGCTATTTCTTTCATGTGGAATGCCTATTCTGTAAAGTCCCTCTCATTCTCTTTATTTATTTATTTAGTAGTGGGCATATTGAACCAAGGGGCTCTTTACCACGGAGCTACATCCCCAGTTCTTTTCATGTTTGTTCTGAAACAGAACCTTGCTAAGTTACTGAGGCTGGCTTTGAACTTGCAAGCCTCTGCCTCAGCCTCCAAAGTCACTGTGCCTATAAGGCCTGTGCCACTGTGCCTGGGTCCTTTCATTCTTAAGGTGTAGTTCAGTGATCTCACCCTCTCTTGGGCAGGTTTCTTCCAGCCCAGCAGCCCTCTAGCTCTTTTGACATGGGTCTGCCATAACACCTGTCACTTCCTGCCTTCATTAAGTACTAACTGTCTCACCTGCTGTATCTGGATTCTTGGAGGGCAGAGTTGCACAGAGTTATTCCCCTTAAAGGTCTAGCACAGTGTCTGATGCGTAATGAGTGTACCATTAATGTTTGTGGCATAAATAAATGAGTGACCTGTAACTGCCCCAGGAGGACTACGGAAACTGAAGTTTCACCTTGTCTTCTCCCATCTGTTATTCTCTCGTCTATATCAGACTCACTCTATAGATAAAACCTGGAAGAGGCCATCCATCTGACGCCCGCGGGGTGGTTCAATGCTTGTCTGTTCTTATGTGGATGGGCACGTAAAAAATGTGTGGCCACTGAGATGAGATAGCTTACATGAAGTGTCAGCGTCACAGGTTAGCATCACTTCTTTAAAGTCTGTGTCTGCTGGACATCTGCTGAATTAGCAAAACAACACCTCTGCCTGATGAAGTGGCACACACCTGTAATCCCAGCAGTTTGGGAGGCTGAGATAGGAGGATCACAAGTTCAAGGCCAGTCTCCACAATTTATCAAGGCCCTAAGCAACTTAGTGAGACCCTGGCTCAAAAGAAAAAATAAATAAAAAGGGCTGGGGATGTAGCTCAGTGGTAAATTGCCCTGGGTTTAATCCCCAGTACCCCAAAACAAAAATAAACCCCCCAAAAAACAGAAGGCCTCCTCTGACTGAGGGAGGTGGCTTGGATGGACTTAAGTCAAAGGCATAGTGAAATTGAATGTCGGACCAGGGCAGGGTCTGAGAATAGAGCTGGGGTCAGAGTGGTCCTCCCCTGGGGCCTCCAAGACCAGGGCTGAGCCCTGGTGTGCCTAGTGCAACGGTGTAGGTCAACAACCCAAGGTGGATGTGCAGGAGGCCAGAGCCAGGCAGGGCCTAAGATCCATCTGTCTCAGCCCCCTCAGAGAAGAACCAGAGCCTTAGACTTGTCTAGGATCATAGTAAGTCAGAGATCAGCCTGTGGGACCAAGGTAGGGGCTGGCATCCCCAATGCCACACTGACACTTAAGCAGAGGCCAGTGGTATGTCCAAGTACCTGGGGCCAGGCAGCAGTCTAGGCTCTCCCAGCAAGCAGGTGTAGCCTCACTACACACCCACATGTTCTCCCCTGGGTGCTGACTGGGCTCTAGTTGCTCACATCCTCCCTGAGGCCAGAGCCAGATGGCTAACCCCCTGAACCCATGCTAGGATACACCTCCTGCCCACCTGAGTTCCAGAGGGACTGGCTGAGATGAGGGTAGCAAGAAGCAGGGGCCTCAGGGGCTCTTGGGATGCAGGCCCCAAGGAGGCAGGCCTGCCCCAGCAAACTGTATCCCCCTGTACAGGGAAGTTCAAGCTCCTGGAGCAGGCCCGGGATGTGCGAGAGCCGGTGAGGTACTTCAGCAGCGTGGAGGAGGTGGCCAGTGTCTTCCCTGACCGCATCTTTGTGATGGAAGCCATTACCTTCAGTGTCAAGGTCAGTCCTCCTGGCACCAGGCATGGTGATCCCCACAATGGCCACCTCCCTTAGGAACAACCCTGACAGTAATTAGAGGGTTGCATTTAGGGTCTAAGAGGAAAAATGGCTTCTGGGGACCCTATGAGGGCCTTTGGCTCTTCAGCTCATGTCTGAAGAGCAGGTGTAGGACCCCTGGGCCTAAGGACTTCTTGGGAGAGGTGGTGAAGCAGAAGTGGTGCATGGGAGGGTCATGCCCTGACTTAGAGACTGATCAAGACAGCTGTCCTGGCACCCCAGCTGCCCCAGCATCCACTGGTGTGTTGGGGTGTGGCTGTAGTGAGCACACAGTGCAGAGTTCCCATCTCTGCAAATGGCTCTTTAACGTTAGTAAACCCTCCCCTCCCTCCTCTCCCCTCCCCTCCCCTCCCCTGCTGTTACTGGGAATTGAATCCAGGGGTGCTTTACCACTGAGCTACATCTCCAACTCTTCATTTTTTATTTTGAGACAGGGTCTAAGTTGCATAGGGCCTCGCTGAATTGCTGAGGCTGATCATGAAATTTTGATCCAAATGCCTCAGCCTCCCCACCAGCTGACCGGCTAAGAAACCCCTTTCCTATCCATCAGTTCATTTCTCTTCACAGTAGCCTTGTTGAATGGGTGGGGCATTATCACCAGATGGCAAAGATGATGTAGTAAAATTTCCTATTTATTGAATGCTTTCCTTGTACTTAGTCTGTTTAATTCCACGGCAACTCTCAGAAGTGAGAGTTGTCACATAAGGTAACGCAGGCCCTCACAGGCAACCCAATAAGATTGCAAAACTACCACGTGGCCTCTCCAGAATGGGCCTCCTGCCCTTCAGTCCAGTGCTCTTGCTCTGGTGTCAGTCCTGGGAGGGGTTGCTTGCTCTCTTGTTCTGGACAGTTCTGCGGGGCTAGCGTGTGGCTTTTCTTGAGACCCTGGCCAATCATCGCCATGTCGGTGTGATCCCCAGGTGGTGTCCGGCGAGTTCAGTGAGGACAGCGAGGTGTACAACTTCACGCTGCACGCGGGCGACGAGCTCACTCTCATGGGCCAGGCAGAAATTCTGTGCGCCAAGACCACCAAGGAGCGCTCGCGCTTCACCACGCTGCTGCGCAAGCTGGGCCGCGCGGGAGCGCTGGCTGGGGTGGGCGCCGCGGGCGGTGCGGGGGCTGCGGGCGGCAGCGGGGGCTCCAGGCCCATCAAAGGCAAGATGCCCTGCCTTATCTGCATGAATCACCGCACCAACGAGAGCCTGAGCCTGCCCTTCCAGTGCCAGGGCCGCTTCAGCACGCGCAGCCCGCTGGAGCTGCAGATGCAGGAAGGCGAGCACACGGTGCGCGCCATCATCGAGCGCGTGCGGCTGCCGGTGAACGTGCTGGTGCCCAGCCGGCCGCCGCGCAACCCCTACGACCTGCACCCGGTGCGGGAAGGCCACTGCTACAAGCTGGTCAGCATCATCTCCAAGACCGTGGTGCTGGGGCTGGCGCTGCGCCGCGAGGGCCCGGCGCCGCTGCACTTCTTGCTGCTCACCGACACGCCGCGCTTCGCGCTGCCGCAGGGCCTGCTGGCCGGGGACCCGCGCGTCGAGCGCCTGGTGCGCGACAGCGCCTCCTACTGCCGTGAGCGCTTCGACCCGGACGAGTACTCCACGGCCGTGCGCGAGGCGCCCGCCGAGCTCGCCGACGACTGCGCCAGCCCGCGCCGCGCGCGCCTCTGCCTGCCCGCGCCTCGCGCCCTGGCGCCCACCCGCGCGCTCGGCCCGCCCCTGCCCGCGCCCTCTGGGGACGGCGACCAGGAATACGTGAGCCCGGACTGGGCGGGCGTGCCGGAGCCTGCCGCGCCACCCGCCGAGATCCCTTACGAGGAGCTGTGGGCGCACCAGGCGCCGGAAAGCTTCGCCGAATGCCTGGCCCGGCCGCCCTCAGGGCCCGACCTCATCTCCTTCGGGGCCGCGGGGTCGCCGCGTCGCGAGCCCGAAGCGCCGCCGCCTCCCATTCCTCCTAAATCAGAGGCGGTGAGTGAATCTCCTGGGACTGAAGAGGGTGCAGCTGGCATCCCGTTTCGTGGCTCTGTCCCTCAGGGAGGCTGCCCAACTTTTCATGGGGGGCCCGAAAGGCGCCAGTTCCTGGAATGCGTGACAGAGTGACAAAGGGGTGTGAGAAAGGGAGAAGGAAAAGGGCAAAGCATTTGTAGGAAATGTGGGTGTGGCATGGGGAGGTGTGGAGATGCCTGCAGATCCACAGTCTCAAAGAACTTAGATGAGCTTGGAAGTATTACCAAGATGCCTCCATAAAACAGGAATCCCGTAGATCGCCCAGGAGAAAGAAGGCCCCAGACTGAAAGAAGTTTAGAAAAGGTAGCGTGTGATTCCCAGCCCTCCTGTAGCAGTGGAGTCACAGAGCGGGGCTTGTTAATGACTCTGACAAGTCATGCATTGGCGAAAACTAGGTTTTTTAAATTATTTTTTTAAAGAGAGGGACAGTGAGAGAAATAGAATCAATTTTATTTAGTTTTTCACGTGGTTTTCCTTGCTCTGACACTTCATTGTGTACCTGGTGCTGGGGTTTGAACCTTCATTCTCCCGCATGCCAGGCAAGCGCTGTAACCACCACCAAGCAACTGCTCCAGACCCTCCTTTTTTCTTTTCCTTTTTTTCTTTATATCTTTAATATAGAGTTTCTGAAGCTTAATTGTCTACAGAACATTTCCCCTACCTGTAACACCTGTTGAACCCCAGGAAGTGCTTGATCTACAAGAAAGTGTAGGGCTTGACCTATAAGGAAGGGAGCCAGATGGTGACTACTTTTGTTTCCCTTTGTTCCCTCTCACATAATTTTCCTTTCTTGAGGAAGGAATATATCTTCTCATCTGAGTTTTTGTCTGCTTACAGGGGAACAGGAGACAGTGTGTGCTATGGGCAGTGGTGAAATAGGCTGCAACAGCAGGGGTGGGGGTGGCTGGGTGGGCAGTTGGGGTGTTGGACAAGGCAGCCTCTTGGCAAACTGGGGTGGTGTCCGTCCCAGGTACCCCTCTCCCAGCTGCTTGGAAAAAGGAAGAGAGGAGTGTCAGCCATCTGTGACAGTGGAGTCCTGGCCCTTTGTCTGCAGGTGAAGGAGGAGTGCCGCCTGATCAATGCACCCCCTGTGCCTCCCCGGGGTGGCAGTGGCTGGGTCTCTGGCAGCCCTCCTGTGCCGCCCCGCTTCCCCAAGCTGCAGCCTGTCCACTCACCCAGCTCCAGCCTCTCCTACTACTCCTCTGGCCTCCAGGATAGGTGAGTCCCTCCCTTTTCCTGGTCCTGGGTTCTCCTAAGGTGCACTGAGAGGGGAGTGTGGCACAGGGAAGAGGTGGCCTCCCAGGGTGTGGCCCCTGTGTGGGGCTGTGGCCTACTCTGCCACCTCCTCCCTAAGATGAGGAAGGTTTGGGAGTGTGACTGGTTCTCTCGGGCAGGAATGCTCCTTGCTGTTTTTCAAATTTTACCTATTTCATTTATCTGTTTAATCCCCCCTTGTGTTTTCTTACTGTGTTGGGGGATGCTAGAAGGAAGAACAGGGCGATCCCAGGGGCCTCAGCCCTGCGGATGGGTGTGTTGGCCGCTGCTGTTGAGATTGGCGGGGTGGACTATGACTGACAGCTGTAGTCTGCTGCCTTGTGTGTGACCCCATTGTTTCTCTTGCTTGGCCTTATTGTCCTGTGTGTCATGTCTCTGCCTGCAGTGCCAGCTCCCGCAATGGCAGTGGCTCTCCATCACCAGATGCCTACTCCCTTTATTGCTACCCTTGCACTTGGGGTGACTGCAAGGTGGGCGAGTCCTCTAGCCGCCCACCCCCAGGACCCCGGCCGTCCATGACCACACAGCCCAGCCAGGTCTCAAGGGCCCTTGTGGAGCCCCTGAGTAGTCGAGTTCCCCCACTTTTGGGGGCTGACACCCAAGTCAAGACTTACCACGGCTGTTCACCCCTGCTCAAGCCCTCCCACCCACAGAGACGCTTCGCTCCCTTAGGAGCTTCCAGCACCTTCTCGGGACCCACCTACCCCACAGGCCCTCCTGCAGCCTCTTCTGTGCCCACAGCTTCCTCAGGTGCCCTGGCTACCTCCAGCCCTGCGCATTCCCCAGGCCCAGCCTCACCAGGCCAGACTTTCTCAGCTGCTCCTTCCTCCTCCCCATCATCTTCTGAGTGGCAAGAGCCAGCTCTGGAGTCCTTGGACCTCTTCGAGCTAGGGCGGAGCAGTTCTCCAGAGCTTGGTTTGCTGCACTGTCAGGAGCCCAGAGTCATGGCACCTGGGCCTGGACCCTGCTTTTTGCCACTCAGTCCCCCCAAAGCCTTTGAACCAGAAGGTTTGGTGCTGAGGCAGGTCCCTGCCCCACTGTCACCAGCTGCTCTGCAAGGGCCTGAGGCAGGAGGATCCCGACACTTTCTCACCCAAGGGCGGATGGAGGGTGGTCCTCCTGCTAGTCCCCGGGATGGGGCCCCAGGCTCCGGAGGCCGGGATGCCTCCTCCTGGCAGCCCCCTGCAGACCTGTCTGCACTCTCCCTGGAGGAGGTCTCGCGCAGTCTGCGCTTCATTGGACTCTCTGAGGACGTGGTGAGCTTCTTCGCCCGAGAGCGCATTGACGGGAGCATCTTTGTGCAGCTCAGTGAGGACATCCTGGCCGACGACTTCCACCTCACCAAGCTGCAGGTCAAGAAGATCATGCAGTTCATCAAAGGCTGGCGGCCCAAGATATGAAGAGCCCAGCCAGTCGCTGCACAACTGAACGCTACCACGGAGGCTCTGGGACTAACCCTGGGTCTGCCAGGGACAGAGCACTTCCAGAGAGGCAGGTCCTGCCTGTGGGAGAATCTTCCCAAGACTAAAACTCCTTGGCAGCCACTCAGAGTGATCCAGGGAGGCACTCTGGATGGTCTCTGCAGGGGGACAACTTGTCTTTGTGCAGAGTCCGTGGGGAGGGGGCTGGAGGCACACTGTGCACCTGACCTGATGAAGCATTCTCTGATTCCTAGGGGCCAGGGTGGTGTGTGTGTGTCAAAAGGTGGCCTTCACAGTGATAGGACACATTCCCCTGCCCTGCTACAATCCTTCAGTCTCATGCCTCGCAAACCTGTAGGTTCAGGTTAGAGGCAAGAGAAGAAGGTCCATAATTTAAGCACAAATTCCCTAAGGGCCCACTCTCCTTTGTGATCTGTGGGCATTTGACCTATGGCTGCCCCAGAGTCAAAGACAGGATTTGTGTGTCTCTGGGATGCCCTTCCTTCCCTCTGCTTCCCCATGATGTAGGTGCCTGACCCTGAGCACAGGTGAATCAAGTACAGGCCTGTGCCATAGCTCTTCAGAGACTCCACCTCTGGGCTCTGGTTTGGGTGACAGCTTAGGAAAGGCACAGCTTTGCTGCTGGCCTGTCTAGTTAGGGAGGCAAATGCCCCCCACCTCCCGCAGTGTCTAGCACCGTAGGTCCTCTCTGCCCTCACTACAACTAGCCATCCCTCTTGTCAGGTGGACTCAGTCTCGGAAGACAGCTTCATGGAAGAGTGGGTAGATTTAGGTCAGCTGTTACTTTTTTCTAGAAGCAAGCGGTGGTCAATTACCCCTACTCCCACCACTCTCCTGCCCCCAGCATTGGGCGCTGCTGGACACTGGGTACACAGGAAGTTAGATGAGAGAAAGGAGGGTGGCTGGGAAAACCTGCCTTTCACTCCTGCACTCTTCGCATTCTTCAGAGCAGATCTGTGCACCATTTGATCCTGAGCCTGGTGACTTCGGCATGCAGAGTGCTGGACATTGTGTACAAGCCCATCCTGCCAACTTCCCCATCACCCCCACTAGAACCACCCCTTCTTATGCCCACTGGTGTCAGGGCTCAGAGGTGGTGGCCTTTTCTTCTGCCTTATCAAGTCTACCTAGATATTTATTTCCTGTGTTTTTTTCTTATGAGTAGCTAAGCCATTTCAGTGCCCATTTCCCAATCAGACTGCCTCTGCTGAGGGAGGGAATTCAGAGGGCACAGAAACGGAGACATTTGGTTTTCTCACAAATTGTTTTAATGAATCCTCAAGGACTAGTAAAATAAATGCTAGACCACCGAAGAAGAGTTCAAGTGGAATTCTGGGTATGAGCAGCTTTCTTTTGGAGGGTCACCATGACGAGTGGGCACCGAGCATGTGCCTCCAGGCAAGAGAGGGCTTGAAATGGTATGGATGTGGTCTACTTGTATGTCCCTGGAGGTGGCTGGCAGCAGCCCTCTCTTTTGCAAGCCCCTCACCAGCTGCTGCCCTACAATAACCCTTCAGATCCTACTGTTTTGACATAATGCACACCCACCTGGTGCCGCTGAATGGAAAGACCTAGATGTCAAAGCTCAGTGCCATATCCTGGGCCCAAGTTCATCTTCCTGCATTACAGAATACCTGAGGCTCTCAGATCCCCACAGAAACCTGTTCATGGCCAGGTGCGGTGGTGTACGCCTATAACCCCTGCAACTCAGGAAGCTGAGGCTGGAGGATTGCAAATTCAAAGTCAGCCTCAGCAACTTAGCGAGACCCTATCTAAAAAAAAGGGTGGGGATGTAGCTCAGTGGTTAAGTGCCTCTGGATTTAATCCCTGGTGCAAAACAAACAAAACGAAGAAAACCTGTCCATGGCCTTGGTGCAGAGGATCAATTCTCTGCCTTCTGCTGGCCATGTGGAAGTCCCAGCTCAGAGATGACTCAGTTTTAGAATTTGCCTTCCTAGCAAACAACAACCAGTGTTCAGTAGAGCCAGCGATAGGCTTTATGCCTGCCAGACCCAACTCCGGAGCCGGGACTAGGGAAATGCTCAAAGTACTTGGAAATGGAGCAGAGGCAGGAGTCATTGGTGGCATCTGAATTTAGAACGCAGAGCATGATGGGACTTGAATTAGGATTCTGCACACACTTGGTAACTCAGCGTTGAGCTTTCTGCCAGACCCAGTTAGGAGCCCAACACTGTTTATCTGACTAGGCACTGCTGCCAGAACACAAGTGTGAGAACCCTGTACCCGGGGATGGGGGTGAGGGGGAGAGGTGACAGCACGGTGTCAGGGGAGGGGAGGCGGCTTGTCTCCTGTTGCTGCTTGGTCACCTCTGAGCTCTCATGCCAGGCATCCTTCATCTTCCGTGCTGTGGGGCCGTCAACACATCCAGGACTCCTGGGCATCAGAGAAATGCCATCTCTCCTGCTTAACTCTGACATTGCCACAAACATTCTGAGAAGCAGCCATGCATGAGGCACACCAAGGAAGGAAATGGTTACATACGTCATAGGCGAGGAAATCCAATGGGTCCACCATACCTTGTACATTGCTGCTGCTCTCAGTGCCCAGGGTCATTTCCCCCACCAGCAGCCTGCCAAAACTTTTAAGCAGTTGGGTGTAAATGGTTGTGGGCACATACAGTCCCACTTTCTGGTATCAGTCCCTTCAGCAGCTGTCCAGAACTCTCCCAACACCTTCCTACTCCAAAGGCACAGGATTTATTCCAGCTTACTTCCTGAAGGAGGGGCCTGAACAGAAGGGCAAAGACAGGAGAAAAAGAACCAAACGGCAGAGAGGCTAAGAGTTTGGTTTTTTTATTGTCCTGTGTTGGGCTGGGTACAAATGCCCTCACCACCACTGGCCACCACTGGCCTCCTGGGAGGAACAGGCAACAAAGGCGGCTCCAGACGGCTCTTAGCTGCTGGCTTGGGCTTCAGGGTTTATAAAGGAAGCACAGTGGGTTCCACTTTCCAGCATGAAGTACAAACTCTAATTCACAGTCAGACTTCACCAGGAAGGGCGATGGTCAGCACTGAAGGCACTTTAATTGAGTAAACCCAAGGCCAGGCTTGGCCTTCCTTTTGCTTCCTATATCCTGATGGCACTGTTGGAACAGTGCTGTGGGCAGCTGATGGAGTGGGGCGGGAGGGCCTGCTCACTGGTAGAACTTCTTGCTAGGGCTGTTGGCGTGGTCAATGAGCAGCTGGCATGGGGTGAACTGCTTTCCATAGGCAGCCTCATACTTCCTGAGCCGGTCCACTATCTTCTGGGCACCATATAGATCCACAAAACGGAAGGGCCCTGAATGGAGAAAGGGCTTTGTTGAAGGAGACAGCAACAAGAACACTGGGATTTATCCAAGATGTCCCTGGGGCTAGAGCTACACTTCAGCAGTTACAGTGCTTGCCTGGCATGCGTGAGGACTCAGGTTTGAACCCCAGCACCACAATGAAGTGTTGGAGCAATGAAAGCCACATGAAAAACTAAATAAAATTGATTCTCCCTTTTCCTCTCTCTCAAAAATAAGCTGTCCCCGCCTGCAGACTAACCTCCAAGACAAGGGGGGAAGCCGAGGCCAAAGACCGCTCCGATGTCTCCCTCTGCTGGTGTGGCCAAGATCCCTTCCTGCAGGCACATGACTGCCTCATTCACAAATCTTGTCACCAGGCGGTACTGGACATCTTCATCAGAGGAGCTGCCAACAGGAAGAGACAGTTAGGCAGAGGAGAGGAAGCACAGAGGCAAGAGGAGCCTGAGTGCGGAATGTGAAGTGTGGGTGGGTGCTGGGAGCCTTGTGGCCATCAGGCCCAAACCCCTCTCTCTGCAGAGAAGACAGCCTGGGAGGTCCAGCCTTTCTCTTGGAAAAAAGGTGTGATTTGCCCTGTCTCACATGAAACTGAGCCCCAGTAAGAGGACCTGGCATAAAGGGGATAATCATTAACAGTCGGTGCTCACAAAGGATCACAGAGCTGGAGGGAGAAGGAGCCTCTGGGAGTCACAGGGAAGGCTGGAGCAGGCAGAGCTGTCACGAGGCTTGGCCGCTCTCACCTGATGCCTGCAAGACTGAGAGCACGCGCAAGGGCTTCAAGCCTGCAAACCCTGTGCCAGCTTCAGGAGCGTTCTGTGTGTTCAGGTGAGAGTAAAGAAAATGGAGGAGGGGCCTGGAAGCTGTGAGCCGTCAGAAATGTTTTCCTCTGCCCCGAGCCACTCAAACTGACTTACACCTCAGGCTTAGCAGGAAGCCTCAGAGTTGCCAAGATACTGTCCATGTCGGAATTCAAACTCTTGTTCTTCGAGCCCTCCTGATAGATGTAAAAGCCCTTCCCAGACTTGCGGCCTAGAAGAAGAATGAAGAGGGGGGCGTCAGCACGTGTTGGCCCAGCCTTGGCCACGAGTGCCTGTCCCTGCTTCCTGCTGTAAAGCTTGTCCTTTCCTTGCATCCAGTTCACCCTGAAATTCTGTCTTCATCGGAAGAGCTGGCAGAGAGGGAAGGAAGATCTTGTGCTTTCTGGGCTTGGAAATCTGAGTATCTGCTTGGAAGGCTGCTCAGATGAGCTTCAAGGTCCAAACACACAACACCAGGCCCGAGGTGGCCAAGGCCTAGAGGAGATCATGCTACTTCCACAGATGTAGTGGAGGCAGGACAGAAATGCTTGTTCTTCTGTCATAACTTGGACCTAACAGTGGCAGAAGCCTAGAGGTGTAGATCTCTCCTCTCTTGGTGGTACTGGGATTAAACCCAGGAATGCTCTGCCACTGAGATATGCCCCTGACCCTTTTTGAGATAGGGTCTCACTAAGTTGCCCATGGTAGCCTTGAATTTGTGGTCCCCTCCCTCAGCCTCTGAGTTGCTGAGATTACAGATGTGCCCCCTACGCCTGGCTAGTCCTGTGTTTATCTGTAATCTACAGGCCTAGGTTCTCATGAAGAAACGTATGAAACTCCCTATGACCAGCTTTTGTCATTCTTTTCCCTGTGGGCCTTCTGTGACTCTGGTCTCAAGACACTGCTCAGAACTTTGTAACTAATGGTACCAGTCATGTTTCCTTGTGGCTACTCACCCAGGAAGCCCTTGGACACCATCTGTCTCAGCAGTTCTGGGTTTCCTCCTCCAAACCGCTCCCCAAAGGCTTTGCCTAGATCTTCTGCCACATGTTTCGCTACATCCACACCTACTTCATCTGCCAGGGTGGCAGCACCCACAGGAAAGCCAAAGCTTGTGGTCAGGGAATCCAGCTTCTTAGGGTCAACTCCTTCCTAAACAGGAAGTGAAGCAGGGGCCTCAGGCAAGTCCATCCCAGCCTACCTCCCACTGTCCCCCACATAGAAAGGCTCCCCTCGTTAGCCCCCAGACACAGCCTTGCCCAGAACCCACTTCTCTTCTGGGTGTCACCTGGCTCAGGGAAGCACAGTGGAGAGTGCAACTTCTGTCTACAGCACTTTAAGGAAGTTCAGAGATGTGACTCTGGCTTATGGGAGTGATGAGGAAGCCAACGGCAAAGTTGAAATTCTGCCCACTTAGTGCAGCCTACGCCCCATGACTTCTATTCCTGCTCGGAAAAGATGGGTACAAAAGGGTCCCCTGGGGAAGAGGCAGGGGTTAGTGTACTCAGGAGGCTTGTCCCTCGTGTTGAGTGTCAGTTTGTAGGCCTGAGTGAAGGAGTGGAAGAGGCCTCGAACACTCCACACAGTAATACCCACCTGGAGGATTCGTATGACTTCGGACATCATGGGTGCCAGACACCTGGTGGTGTAGAAGCCAGGTCCATCCTGTCAAGAGAGCGAAGGTGAACTCATTGCCTGCTTTTGGCTGGGGCTACTCACACCTGAAAAGTCTACTTTTCCCAGATGTCATTTCAAAGTTTAAGGGAATTCAAAATCTCAATGAGCCCCCTTGATATGAAATTTCAGAGGAAGTTATTCTGGGACAGTCTGGCACAGCACACAGTTCCACGTTCACCTTCAAGGTCTGGAACGGCTGGGACAATCCTGCCACATCCCAGAGACAAACAAGGGGACAGCATATCAGAAACTGCTGTATTTGCTCCAGAACAGTTATCAAGCCTGAAGGTGTAAGGAATCCTTTTAGAGCTTTCCAGAATCTGCTGCTGTTTCCCAGCTCCTCACCTTAACCACAATGATGACCTTCCCCTGCTTGAGACCAACTGCTACAGCAGAAGCAGTTGTGTCCTTGGATGTTTTCTCAGTTGTGATGATCTCTAGGAGCTGCATCTTGTCCACAGGAGAGAAGTAGTGCATGCCAATCACCTGGTAAAGGAAGCCAAAAGCCAAGAGCTCTACACATGCCACCACAATGTTTGTTAGGAAAACAGTGGAGGGAAAGGTGATGTGATAAAGAATATTGCTGATAGTCAAGTACTTTGGTTCCAGAGACTTCCAACGAAAAGTATAGTATGTTCAGGGTGATCTTAGCAGAATCCTCCTCTTCCATTTGCTTCTAAGGATATCTGGTTCTACCAACAATCAGTGCCCACCAAAGTCACAACTAACGGCCAAACTAGATTTATCAGGAAAGAATGGATGAAGGTCCTACTTACAGCAATGGTGCTGATGGTCTAGGTGACAGGCTCCACATTTTGGGGAGAAGGGACAGGCAGAAGCACTGGCTAATATGCTGGACTGTCAGAGATATATTTGCATTTTACACAGATGGGCTTCACCACTGGGACACCAGCTTTAAATAACACTTCTCAACATTCATATACACCTGAAGACTCATTAAACCAGTGATTCTCAGGCCCAACCCACACTCTGAGGGTGGGGTCCAGACTTGTGTTTTCACCAGCCCTCTCAATGATTCTGATGCATGCTAACATTTTATTTATTTTTCGGCACTGGGATAGAACCCACGGCCTTATACGTTCTAGCCAAGCACTTTCTACCACTGAGCTGCACCCTCAGTCCTTTCTGTTATTTTCAGATGGGACTGCACATGGTAGCCCTGAACTTGTGATCTTCCTGCCTCAGTCTTCTGAGTAGCTAGGATGACAAGTGCGCACCACCATATCCAGTCTTATGCTAGCATTTAGACCCACCTCAGAAAGCTAACAACTTGGGCTGGAGCAGTGGCTCAGCGGTTAGCGTGCTTGCCTGGCATGCTCAAGGGCCTGAGTTCAAACCCCAGCACCACGTACGCAATGAAGTGTCCAAGAAACAAAGTCCAGATGAAAAAAATAAGTAAGATTGATTATTCCTCTTTCTCAAAAAAAAAATAAATAAATAAAAACCCCCCAAAAAAACAAACAAACCAGAACTGTGAGAGAAGTCTAATTCATTATAGTTCTGCTCTCTCCACTTTAGTTACAAGCAGTACTACCTACTATTTTAATCCTTTTATCATTTATTTCTAATATTTAATCCATTACAATGCTGTGAACTGGTCAGGTAATCTAGATGAGGATCACAGGCACCATGAGGTTAAAATCAGTAGCTCAGGGTCGGTCAGTAAATGGCAGAGAGGGATTCCATAACACATCAGCCTGACCGTGAAGTCTCAACACTTATCTTTATCAGCTAAATGCTATATACACTCTTCAATCCAAAAGTCGCTTCTAACCCCTGAATTGTTCTTTTACTTAGGTCTAAAATACTTAGGACCTGATTCAGATTCAGTAACCTGAACAAAAGGAAGTAGCTTTTATTGATGCATAACTTATACACAATAAAATGCTAGGATTTTAAAGTGTTCCTTTCAATGAGTTTTGACAACTCATGCAATTACTAACCCAAGCAAAATATATTTAGCTCACTCAGAAAACTGTGCCAAAGGTGATCATTCATCCTAGACTGCTGGGACTTTCTCAGTTGTGGCACTGAGGGCCCTGTCCTTGGATATGCCCTCTGGCCTTACTTTGACATGAATGAGGCAAGCAGGTGACGAAAGCTACCCGAGACACCTGGAGTGTGCTGTGTGCTGCATTCCACGGGAGGAGAGTGCAGATCAAATGAATAGTGATGGACTCTCCGGACTGACCTAGATGCACAGAGGCACTCTGAGGGGTGTGGCAGGCTCAGAGTAAGCACCTGCAGAGGCTGGAAGCGGCCTTTATGCTGTTTCCGCGTCTTCCCTCAGCGTCCAGCTCTTAGGCCCAACCACTAGCTGCTCCACCTCCCTCTGGCCTTTCTCCTGATATCTCTGAGTCTGCCTCTAGCAGGCCCCCTGTCACCTTGACCTTGACATGTGCTAGAAACTAGATTATCCTGTATTAGCAAACCACATGAGTAGGAAGACAGGCTTTTTTTAATGGGTTGCTGGGGTTCGAACCCGCATCCTCATGCATGCCAGGCAAATACCGTAACTGCTGAGCCACTGCTCCAGCCCCAGCTTTTGTGTTCTTAATATGTAGACTTAAGGTCTTTTGTATTTCCTGCCTACCTTTAGTTGGTTCTGGCTAGCTGAGGCAACTGATATCTTCCAAGAAGTGAGATTTTATTTCTCCTTGAACAAATACACTTCCCTTAATTGCTCTGGGCGGGCAAAGATAACTTTCTAGGGATCATTCAAAATACTCACCGAGAGTGCTTCTGCAGCAGCCTTTTCATGTCCTGGGCAGGTCTAACCAAAACCACAGGTGGATACAAGCTACCTCACTCCTGGTCCCGCTTCAGGGATCTGGGTTATAATCAAACCTCTCCGAAAGAGTCGCTAAACTCTGCTCTGTAGCTCAAAGGACATTTTGGAACATCCCTTCTTGTTTTAGGGCCTATCCTTCAAAGCCATAGGATAAATGTTGGTTTTTATAGTCTGACCTTAAAAAATAATAACACCAATTAGGGATCCAAATAACCTATATATGTATTTAAGTTGTATTTCACTTAGTCCTGCACCTTACACTGGTCATGGTCTAACTTTCCTGTGCCCAATTTTGGAGAATCACCCCATCCACTTCATAATCCTCACTGTGCTTTCTCTACTCATTTCTAAGCCTTCACTGAGCCAGAAACAGTAGAAGATTCCAGGGTTTTTCTCTGTTCAGAGATTACCTTCTCAGGTCTTTTGCTGACAGCAGCAATCTCATTGATGGGCAGAGCAGATGTGTTACTGGCAAACACACAGTGATCTGGAATCACCTGCAGGCGAAAAGCATTTAAGAATGCGTCTGTTAGGCCTGGGAAATGGAAGAGTACAGCAAAGCTAAGGAGGAACATGTGGGCCCGGTCCGTCCTCACCCACAAGGCTCAGCCAGCAAACAGTACTCACCCAGACATTTCAGTTCACCCAAGGGCTTTAGTTTGGGGGAATGTGCTGGCCTTGCTTTTTCCTGTTCAGTCTAGGCCTGTCACAAGGTCCTGACCTGGAGACTTGCTCAGCAGCTGGGTAAATAAGATGCCTTATACCAGCAGCAGGGACCTCAGTGGTACAGCACTTGCCTTGAATGTGTGAGGCCCTGGCTCAATCACTAGCATCTCAAGAAAAGATAAACACTGAAAAGATGGCCTTAAATCAGGTCTCATTGGATCTGTCCTCAGTCTGAAAGCTTCTGACACCCTCCCACTTCTCCCTAGACCTTTAAAAGAGCAAGACATAATGTAAATGCCTAGCTCATGTTTTTATAGTGTCAATAAAAAAGAAATGGCTTGGCAGTAAACCTGTGATAGAGATCCCATGATTTTAGTTAATCAAAAGTGGAATGTGAGTTGACAATGTGGCATGACTAAGTGAACAGTCTGAAATTGTATCATTAGTGTCAAATGCTGGTGGAGAAATCCTCTAGGAAGAGCCCTAATATCTCCAGAAATAGCTGGCAACAATTCTTCCACTCCTTGGACATGCATGCTTTCCCTTCCAGCTAGAGATGGAGCCCATTTCCCCTCCCCTTGACACAGGGATGGCTCTGGGACTTGGCTCTTGACAAACAGAACGCAGCAGAAGTGACGCTGCCAGTTCCTGCCCTCCGCATGAAGCCGGGCGGCTTCTGCTTTGGCTCTTGGGAGCCAGGGCTAATGCTGTACGGAAGCTCTGGTGAAACTACAGATGAGGCTAGGCCAGCTGGGGAAGCACTGATACGCCCCGACTAAGCTCCAGCTGAATGCAGTCCCCTCAGTGATCCCAGCCCTGAAACCAAGGGAGGTGAGGACCAGCTGCGTCTGCAGAGCTGTGAGAAGACGGCAGCTGCCGAAGGCCCTGGGAGGTGGCAGTTTGTTACGCAACACTAGTACACTGAGACATGATGAAGACACTCATGGGGATAACCAGGACATGAGGGTCTGGAGGCAATGTCTTAAGAAGAAAGACAGAGGAATGGGCTTTGTTTAGTCCTAAGTAAGAGAAGGCAGCATTTAAATTCTTGGAGAACTATCAGTTTTGAAATTTTTCTTTTCTAAAGGAAGCAATTTTTTATTTTTATTTTTTTTTTTAAGAGAGAGAGAAGGAGAGAATGAGAATCGATTTATTTATTTTGTCATCTGGTCTTTCTTTCTCTGACATTTAGTTGTGTACGTGGTGCTGGAGTTTAAACCTGGGTCCTCATCATGCCAGGCAAGCGCTTCAACTGCTGAGCCATGGCTCCAGCCCTGAAATTTTCTTATAAAGTGAAGGCCAGACAGGAGAATGGGCTTGATGCTTTCTTCAAGGTCTTTCACCTAAAACTCTTGGATTTTCTAAATCTCTTCCAGACTTCACTCTTTTCCAAACCTTCTGAGTTACTTCTTGGGCTATTTACTTTACAAGTGACCCCAACATACACAACATTTTCCAGCAGTAACCACCTTTCCACCTGAGGCTTGAACCTCTTCTTACTAGCTGCTAAGCATCAACTTCTCCCAGCGCCATCCCTGCCTCACTGCCACCTGCTCACCTCCCCACCTCCCCCTAGTCCCTTCCTTTCTATGTACCACGTGCCCTGCTCTTTTCCTTCTCTTTCCCTTCCAGGTTCTGCCCCACCTCTTCTCTTCCTTAATCTTTATGTTTCCACTTTAAGTACTATTTTGATTTGTTCATAGTCCACACTTCTGAGCTGGGGGAAAAAGTCAGGCAGTTAGTATAAGAAGGAAATTGGCTGATGGTCATTTTTCCTAAAGGAAGTAATTTTTTGAAGGGGACAAAGTTCCAGAGAGACAGAAATATGTGACATCCCCTCTGCTAATAAAGGTGCTACATTAGGATTCTGGACAAGACAATTCTTCTCCTGATTTAAAAAAAAAAACAAACTAGAACTTTCTGTGCCCATGCTCCTAAAGGCCTCCTCCCCCTGGGAGAAATCTGCTCTGCTTTCTGTGTTTTTTTTTTTCAAGAGAGGGACAGTGGGAGAGAGAAAGAGAATCAATGAGAATCAATTTTATTTAGTTTTTCACATGGCTTTCGTTGCTCTGACACTTTGTTGTATACGTGGTACTGGGGTTTGAACTCGAGTCCTCATGCATGCCAGGCAAGTTCCATAACTGCTGAGCTACTACTCCAGCCCTGTGCTCTCTATTCTTAAATAAAAATATGTCTGTTCTGTTTGCCTCAATGTCCCTTGGTTTTCGTTCTTTGACTCAGGGGTCGGGGGGACACAAACCCTACTTCCACTGGACAGTATCAATTCTGTGTTGATTTGATCCTTCTACATTCTCTTGTCCTTGACAACTGGCTTCTCAAATGCCAAAATGAACAGACTTTTTTGAACTCTGATACTCTCAAATCTAGATTTTTTGAAGAGCAAACACCATGGCCTAGTTGGTAAGAGCTCTTGGCTTTACCTTGGCTGTGTAGATAATCTGCCTGTTGCTGGCTTAGCAGTCTCCCAACGCTCTGGGGGCAGTCTATAAACTGAAATGCCACCATCTAACACAGATGGGACACAAGTCTACCCAGCTCTTCTGAATTTTCTCCCTTAGCTGAGACTAGCATTATACTTTACCTATGGAAAAGATTTTGGAAGGCGTGTCTTACAAATACAATTTGCTGAGCTGTAGCGGTGGCTCAACAGTTACAGCGCTTGCCTGGCATGAGTGAGGACGTGGGTTTGAACCCCAGCACCACATACACAATGAAGCGTCAGAGCAACTAAAGACACATGAAAAACTAAATAAAATTGATTTTCACCTTCTCTCTCACTGTCCCTCTTTCTTTAAAAATAAAAATAAAAATAAATAAATAAATAAATAAATACAATTTGTCCCCAGCAGAGCAGCTTATCTATACCCACTTAGGCTCAGTTGTTTTTTTTAAGAGAATAAACTTTATTTATTTTTTCATCTGGCCTTTGCTTCTATGACACTTAGTATGTGGTGCTGGGGTTTGAACCTGGGTCCTCACACATGCCAGGCAAGTGTTCCAATCACTGAGCCACCGCTCCAGCCCCTAGGCTCAGTTTTTAAACCTTCTTACATTCGGTCTTCAGTAGGGCAGGGACTGTCCCATGTAGAAGAGCATCTTCAGAGTGCTGCCTGCATCACCATAGCCCACTGCTGTGGACACTAGCAACCCTTGTGCCATTTCATGTGTACCTTCCCCTAGCCCACATTCTTTTTTTTTTTTTTTTTTAACAACTTTATTTAGTTTTTCACATGGCCTTAGTTGCTCCAACACTCAGTTGTGTACGTGGTGCTGGGGTTTGAACCCAGGTCCTCGTGCTTGCCAGGCAAGCGCCGAAACCGCTGAGCCACCGCTCCAGCCCGCCCACATTCTTTTTATGCAGCTGGAGTCTAGCTTAGCTGTGGTCCTGCCTCATGTCTGGATTACTGCCATTTCCCCATTTCTGGGTTCTTTCTTTACACCACCCACTTCAAGTACTCCTTTTATTCACATCGTCCTATCTCAAAGCACTTGGAGGAGGACCAAAGAAGCACTTCCACGAACAAGCATCTGAACCCTGTGTGGAGAAACCAGCTCTCCCTTATTTCCTTTGCTGCATAAACTTGAAGAAATTTGGTTATTACTTGCGGTCAACCAAAAAAATCTCAAGACATCTGGCTATTCTCCATCAGGTTATTTGTACTCTGAGTGACTGATCTCCCTTCATGAATAAGGCTGATGGACCTTGTGCTTAGGTTGATAAGTGGTTCCATTTTCTTTCCTTAAGATTAGATCTGACCTTTCTGACGTATAGAGTTCCTGAGCTCACACGAAAACTTATGTTTGGAAATGACAGTGTTATACAGAGAACCATGAGCTTCCTACTAGTCCTTTAAAAACCCCATCTCAGTGTCGTCCACTCACACCACTAGGGTCCCAACTCGTCAAGCCTCTTACTTACTGCTTCTACTTCCTTTAGCACTTTGTGCTTCACACTGAGGTCCTCAAAAACAGCTTCAATCACCATATCGGCCTTTTCAAAATCCTGGTAATCAAGCTGCCCAATCAAGTTGCTGAAGATGGAATCCCTTTCAAATGATGTTAGAGCTTTCTTCTTCACTTTGTCATTCAATCTAGAAAAGAAAAGATAGGAGAGCAGCTTCTATTGAGTGTCCACAGGCCAGAGAGCCACTGTGCTTTTCACAACTCTGTGAAGTTGTTATTATAACTACCCCCACTTTGAGGGGGCTGAGCTGCTCCAAGAAGCCCAGGGGTTGTGGTCATAGGTAGTTAAGACAAGGTACCGGCTTTCAAAAACAGGCTGACCTCAAGTGCACAAGCTTTCACTACGAAATACCCTCTAAGTGCCCACCTTACATTAACAGTGCACTGTGCCACAAGGAGCAAATGACTCAAACATGAGAACGGCAGAACAGAAGAGCAACAGTAAAGAAGGGACACAGAGAAAGAGAATCAACTTCATTTAATTTTTCATGTGGCTTTCGTTGCTCATTTAGTTGTGTACATGGTGCTGGGGTTTGAACCTGCGTACTCGTGCATGGTGGGCAAGTGCTGTAACTGCTGAGCCACCGCTCCAGCTCTGAGCAACAGCTCTGTGATTCTCCGAAGCACCTGCTAGGCATCACTTCACATCGTCCCCTAACTACAAGCTTCTAGAAGCAGCTTTATTTCTCAAGTTTTCAACTGACTTCGCACTCGGCACCTGACAGCACACTGCACTGATCGTATAAAACAGTAACTCAGGAGTTCTCCTTTCCTAGAGGGAGCCAAAAAGGATTTCTGCTACTGAGATAACCGAATGTATTTTATTACCAAGGAAAACAGGCTCTCAGGTTTAATAAATAATCTTTCCTCTGATTGAAGTATGAAGCTGGTTTCTGTAATCAACAGAAAAACTAAAGCCACAGGTAAGTTTAAAGACATATCAAATTAAGGTCTTAAAAGTATGGGTTTGAACCTCTTAGGAACTGAACCCAGGGGTACTCTACCATCGAGTCACATGCCAACCCCTTGATGCCAACTGAAACTATTTCTGGGAGGGGACAGTCAGTTGCATGATGAGTGACACTTGCCAGAACGGGGTGTTTCTGAGGTGAAGAGGGAAGCTTGGGACTGCTGTATCCAGAGGGGTCACAGAAAGGGGCTGTTCTATAGCAACAGTTTCTCACTTCGGTGATCATACGGAATGCTGCGTGGGGATGCTGTGCACCAGTTTCACAGTGATGCTGCTATTGCTCCAGCACATGCCATTTTGAGGGGTCAGCATCCTTCATTACGACTCCTTGTTATCTTACAACAAGCTGCCAACGTGACTAAACCTGCAGGTCCTAGTTTACGGCAGCAATACGTAAACTCCTCTGCAGAGAAGCTGATAACAATGTGCTCAGCTACACCATCCGTTTAAGAAACGAGGAAAGCTCACTCGCAGAAGGCCGCTTAGCAGGACCAAGTGCAGCCAGCTCACCCATCACGCTCGAGCAGACACAGTGCTGCAACCAACCCCAGGCTGGCCAAGTGCCGCAGCATCACCCTCTGCAAAACTGGCGGTGTGTGCGTGGGGTGAGAGGGCAGGTGTGCAGCAGGAGACTAAGTCACCCTTGTTAATTCAGAGTAAGATGGAAACAGTCTGCAAAGCCTCGCCGTTTCTCAACAAGGGCCAACCTGCACCAGGAAACGGCTTCACGTTGTCATGACAGTCAGGAAAGACAAGGGCCAGGAGACATGACTGTGGCCCAGCCCTCACAGGCAGTCAGTGCATGTCCCTCACACCCCAACCTCAGCCCTCTCGACACAGCGTCCTGCTGGTTCAGTCACCATTACACGACAGCAACCTCGAGCAAGCTGCAGTAAAACCCGCAGGCCTGAGGATTTCTAGTCTGACCAAAGCATAAGATAAATGGATTTAAAAATACCTCCCAATGGTTGGGGCGGTGGCTCAGCAGTTATACTGTTTGCCTGGCATGCATGAGGACACAGTTCGAACCTCAGCACCACGTACACAACTTAGTGTGGAGCAATGAAAACATGAAAAACTAAATAAAATTGATTCTCTCTCTCACTCACTGTCCCTCTCTCTCTATAAAAATAAAATAAGAATACCTACTAAGAAAGAAAACAAAATATCTAATGGAAATGGTTTCCCCTTCTGTATGCAAAGACTACACATTCCAGCGATGTTAAAGTTCCACGCTATCTATACCAAAATGAAGTGAAAGAGGGAACTCATGTTTTTAAACATCCAAGGAAATGTGGCTTAGCCATGGAGCTCGTCACCATCTTCAGGAGAAAGGAATCTGTGACAGCAACCCTCCCCTACCAAACCAAAACACCAAAAAATCTCCTAAAAACATTTTTACTCCTGGCAAAACCTGAGAGCAGCCTTACCCTTTGAACACTTGTTGCTGTCCCCGGCTCAGTCCAGCTACTGTAGTATCTTTAAGAAGGGTCTTCAGCCCCTTGTCCACGGAGACTTGGGCAATGCCAGCTCCCATCAGCCCTGCACCGAGAATGGCTAGCTGCCTGGAAGGGAAGGAGGAAACGGCTGAGAAATCACCTGCGGTTGTTTCGGTGAAACTGGGAGCTTGCCCACGTTATCCTCCAATACACCAACTAGGCAGGCACGACGGCGAGGTGCTTCGAATGATTTCTATCTATACAAATACAGCTGTAATAAATGACTGATTTTTAAAGTGAAGTGCAAACATCTACTGGGTCTAAAAGAATAGGTTTTCCCGGAATTCAATAATTCTCCACAGTGTCTGCAGAACATGGAAAATGAAACCACCAGTCTAAGCTGAAACTAACACGAGTATTTTTGTTTTCTGAACAGCGATATGTGTGAAGAGTAGTCTTTTCTTGTTAACTACTATTTGCCAGGGATTTTACCGTTTTCCAGCCGTCTTTCATTCCCCCTGAAATCTGTGCTTCTCTTGCCCCTCACACCTGGATGAGTTGGAAAGTACCCTTCCCTCCCTCCAGGACCTCCACATGTCCCTGCCCTTTTCCTCTACACTTGCCAGGACCACTGATTTATCCCACAGTATTCTGCAGCGGCCTCATGTATAACAGCACTCTTTATTCAATTAAATAAATTCTGAGCTTTCTGAGAACCAGAGATCGCATGACTGTTCTGTTTAGTTCTTCAGAGTTCTGGAACAATATGCCATATTCCCATGTTAAATAACTTAAAAAAAAAAGATGTTTTTTAGAAACAGGTCCTTCATCAAAGAATCTTAGGTTTACAGCTCTGTAAGCTCTGTAGATGAAGGATAGGAATGAAGGATAAAGTTTCATTCCTAACCATTCTGACTATAATGTTAAAAAAAAAAAAGCCCTGAAAAGGAAATCTAACTTCATGTCCAGGAAGCACTTCTCAAATGTAGCTTTGTAACAATACAAATATTTATTTGCTACCTTTTTCTTCAATTTCTTTCCCAAGATAGGTCAACTCTTAGATCATCCTTTTTTTCCCATCCATTTAATTTGGAGTTTTTGAATTTTTGATGTCAAGGTGACTTTTGCCTTTAACTATACAAGTGCTTATTTAAGGATATTTAATGCAAATTGAGGAATGTTCTGTTGCAGTGTTTTTCTGCATGGTGGTTGGTAGGGTGAATTTTCCTAGGATAAGTGCTCTGATTCTCATTTTCCATTTTTTCCTTGTATTAGCTTTAATGGATGATGCCTCTCTTTTTTTGTATATCTGGTACATAATACCAATTTCTCCAGATGGTATTATATGCTATCTGACTATAACAATACGAGCTATACACAGGGGCTGGAGCAGTGGGGTCAGCGGTTACGGTGCTTGCCTGGCGTGCACAAGGACACGGTTCAAATCCCAGCACCACATACACAATGAAGTGTTGAAGTAACAAAAGCCACATGAAAAACTAAGTAAAATTGATTCTCTCTTTCTCTCTTCTCTCACTATCCCTCTCTCAAAAAAAAAAAAAAAAAAAGATCTATATGCAGGCTGGAATAGCTTCGGGAAGCAGCACGGCTGGGTTTCTTCCGGGACCCTCTGCTCTGTGAAGTATGGAGGACTGAAACCAGCAGCTGCGCGCGGCTTAGCTCCGAACCTCGCCCTTTCTCCTTTTTTTTGAGAGACAGGGAGAAAGGCAAGGGGGGGCGGAGGAGGGAGAGTGGGAGGGAGAAAGAGAGAGCTGATTTTCTTTTTCATCTGGTTTTTATTTTTCCTCCACTTAGTTGTGTATGTGGTGCAGGGGATGGATGGAACCCAGGTCCTCGTGTATGCCAGGCAAGTTCTGTACTGCTGAGCCACTGCTCCAGCCCTGTGCCATTGTATTTTGAGACAAGGTCTTGTTAAATTGTCAAAGCTGGCCTTGAACTTCTGATCCTCCTGACTCAGTCTCCCAAGTAGCTGGGATTAGAGATGTTTGCCACTGCACTTGGCTGAAAAGTACAATTTCTTTAAATGACAACACTGTATACATGGAAAGCTGGGGGGTGGGTAAAGATATTAGGTGGGACTGGGGTCGAAGCTGGTGTGTCTTAGGGTTATATATTGTACTGAGAGGACTGATACCAGAGGTACATAACCACTGAGATGCATCCCCAGTCCATTTTATTTTTTATTTTGAGCAGGGTCTCACTAACTGAGGCTGGCTTTGAACTTGAGATCCTCCTGCCTCAGCCTCCCAAGCTGCTGGGATTACAGGAGTGTGTCATTGCGCCTGGCAGGGTTTTGTGATTTTTTTTGCTGTAATACTTTGTCTCTTGCTTCCTTTCTTTCTTGTCATAATAAAGTCCCCCTCTTAGAAGTTAGCAACACCTTCTGCCTTCTGTTTATGTCGTGCATGAGGAATGGGGCTTTGTTTTCCTTATTACTCTGCTGATCTTCACAGAATGAGTGGAGCTGTATGTTTTTATGTGGCTGTCATCATTCTGCTGCAACATGGGAGCACTGTTATTCTTAGGCAACAAATACAATCGGATCTGACTAACACCAATCACTAGGTGTGCTGGGGAAGGAGTTTAAGGTTGTGTTTCAGATTCTGTTTGGAAATCGGCCTTCTTGGCTAGACTCTTCCCCGCCTCACCCAGCTTCTTTCCCACTTTATCCTCTACTTTGGGTTGCAATCTCAGTAAGATGAGTGGAAGAAGGTAGGAACTTCGGCTGTTTTTCTTAAATCTCTCAAAGTAATTCAGCTAGAACAGGGTTTTCAACCTCAGCATTGCTGCTGCTTTGAGTTGGACAAGTCTTACTACCGTACGGGCCGTCCTGTGTGCCGCAGGATGTTTAGTAGAATCACTGCCTCTAACCACTAGATACCGGTAACATCTCTTCCTCCTCGACTGCAATAATCAAAAACGTTCTCACACACTCAAACGTCTCCTGGAGGGGACAAAATCACCCAGGTTGAGAAGTACTAAGCTAGATGGGAGTTTACAGCCATGATAAATTGAAGATGCTGAAAAGCAACGTAACACCAAAAATGATTCTGCTGAGATGAACTGAAATCAGCAAGCACAATCTCACTGCTTAGGTTGTGCGCTAAGAGCAGCAGCAGACTTTAACAATGATAGTGATGCTTTATGTTTTTTAATGAGAAAGACGTGAGTTCCCAGACACGGCATCTCAGATCAGAGAGACCACTGAACAGTAGGGAGTGCATTCAGGAAAGGGGAACTAAACTGGACTTGTGGGGGACATCACTATGAGACGAGGAAGCTCTAAGGAGTCACTAAAGGAGCAGACAAAACCCAGAACAGGCAGAACTTTGAAAGTGAAAATGTTCTTGGTACAAATAGAGGCTCTAATGTGCTCAGGACAAAAGAGGTTGAGGGTGAGGGCAAATTAACATATAAGTACAGTTCTGCAGATCTTCAAAAACATTGGTAAGTTTTGTACACAGTAACGTTAACCAGGGCTAGCGAGTGTAACTTACTTAACTTCCTTCTGCGGAGCTCCAAACCTATTTTTCTTGCATAGGACTTGGCCATGATAAAGTCCCATCAAGGCCTTTGATTCTTTGGTCAATGCCAGTTCCCCAAATTTCTGAAAAGTAAAGAATAAGAAAAGGTAGAAATTTACAGTCTGGGTGATGTGGATTCCTTTGAGCACAGGTAATGCTGGCAATGTGGCCGTCTCTCAGGGATGCTCCAGAGGCTTGGTAGCCCTGTGCTGCATCTGTCTGTCTCCTACTAGTGTGCGTGTGTTTTACTATTCTCATCTGGAGCATATTCTCATCTTTGCTTTGAAAAGATTTTAGACTACTTAGCTCTTGATTCTTTACAGTAGAAGTGCAGTAACCTTTGTCACAAAACTAGAGTCTCAGAGCCAAACATGCCTTCTCTAATATCTCCCCCGCTCTGTTCAAGATGGGAAGAAGAGGTTCAGACACACCAAGTGACTTTGCTTAAGGCCACACTGCCTCACAGTGGCAGAAACGGTACTTGACTCCTCACTCCAGTTCTTGTTCCACAATAGCAGGCTGCCCTGCAGGATACACACCACCATGTCAGTGGTTAACAGCACAAGAGTTAGAGTTTGGGTTTGACACAGCGGGGTGTGAGTACCGGCTCTGAAAAACAGCCAGGTCTGGTGGCACATGTCTGTAATACCAGTGACTCAGGAGACTGAGACAGGAGGATTGCAAGTTTAAGGACAGCCTCAGAAATTGAGTAAGGTCCTGAGGAACTTAGCAAGACCCTGTCTCAATATAAAAATACAAAGGACCGGGGATACAGCTCAGCAATAAAGTACACCTGGGTTAAATCCCCAGTACCAAAGCAAAACAAAACAAAACAACCCAGAAAAAGGGAAAAGCAGCTTCGATTTTACAGTATTGTTGGGATTAAATGAGAATATTAGTAAAATGACTTCGGTCTCAATGTTAGCTATTATTACTACAACTAGAGAATAATGGTAAGATTGCATGATTACAAATAGCACTTCAAAGAAGGAATCCCGCTAATGATGTTGTTGCTCATACCCTAACAGAGCATGAAATAATGCTCCATAGAATCACTGCTTGCCAGGCATGGCGGTGCACACCTGCAATCCCAGCTACTAGGAAGGCTGAGGCAGGAGGATCACAAATTTGAAGGTAGCCTCAGTAACTTAGCAAGACCCTGTCTCAAAATAAAAAAAATAGGAAGAACTGGGGACGTAGCTCAGTGGTCAAATGGACCAAGTTAAATCCCAAGTTCCACAAAAACAATGCTTTACTAATCTTACGATAGCATATTCTAGCTAGGGTCTGGCTAAATTGCCCAGGCTGGTTTTGAACTTGTGATCCTCCTGCCTCTGCCTTCCAAGTAGTTGGGACTGCAAGCATGTGCCACTGCGCCGGCCTACCTTTGCTTTCACTGGGTACAAGATGTTTCTTTTCATTTTCTAATCACTAAAAAGATGCTGGGCATCAGCATTTCATCTGATAGACAGGTACTCTATCAATGTAATCATTTTGCCACAACAAAATCAGTTCAAATACAGAACAAAACTGTCCAAGTGCTGGGTACGGCAGCATACGCCAGTAATTCCAGCTCCCAGAGAGGCTGAGGCAGGAGGATCACAAGGCCAGCCTGGGCAACTTAGTAAGACCATCGGGAAAACAAAAACAGAAACAAAAGAAAACCAAACAAACCAATTTAAAAAGGATGGGGATGTAGCTCAGTGGTAGAGCACCCCTGGGTTCAATCTTCAGTAGCACAAAACATAACAAAAAAACTGTCCAAAGATTCATTTTGAAAGGATTGTAACTCTGCTGTTGTTCTTTCTAGTTACAATTTCATTATTGAGAGCAAGTTCAAACATTTGCAAACCACCAGTATTTTTCTCAGCATCAACTATATTCACTGAGAAATGATAACCACTGGGGGAAAATTTTTTATTAGGCTTTTGATATTTTCTTCTTTTTTTGTCCACTTTAAACAGAGTATAGAATCTTTGGTCTCCCTTTCATGTATAATAAAAAATTTGAAGGAAATAACTTTACCTGTGATTCAGCAAGATAACCGGCATCAGTCCCTTCCTCGAGTCCAGTCTTTACAACCTAAAAACCACAGAAAGCACTTGTTCAGTGTGGGAAAAGACAGGTGAGATATACAATAATACTTAATAAAATTGCCAGTACTGATAGCCTTTAAAGAGTACGTCAAAAGTCTAGATTTATGAGAAAGAGCAGGACTGAGTGCTGGTTCTAGACTCACTGAACGCTGTGTGTCTGAGGCTACTACTGAACCTAGCTTGCCTTACTCTGCTAGCTCCCTTCCTTTCTCCAAATGTAGGCAGATTCTCAACTTCTACTCTCAACCTTTCTCTCTGCTTTCTTCCTCAGATGCATGATCTAGTTTATCACATTAGTCATGAACTCTGTGATATTCAACCTCACATAAGGTTAAGTGCTATCCTAGGTACGACGGCAAATGCAGAAGACTAAAATGACCCTGAACTTAATTGGCATAACTTATGAGATTGACAAATTGAAAGAAAAAACAAAAACAAATAACAAAACCAAGTCTACATTCCTAGCACTCACTTCGGTCTAAAGCATTATTGTTTGAATTTCCTGTAACGTTTTGCTGAGTGTGGTGGTGCGTGCCCATAATCCTGATAGCTCAAGAGGCTGAGCTGGGAGGATCACAGGTTTGAGGCTAGGCCTCAGCAACTTAGTGAGGCCCTGAGCAACTTTTATCCTGTCTTAAAATAAACAATAAAAAGGGCTGGAGATGTAGCTTACTGGTTAAGTACCTCTGGGTTCAAACCCTGGGACTAAAAAAGAAAAAAAGAATAAGTAAATAAAAATCCAAAGTCAAAAAAAAACAAGCTCAACTCATCTAAATTTAACTTATATTCCTCTTTGGCAAGTTTCTTTTTTTTTTTATTTTATTTTATTATTGAACAAACTTACAAGATTTTAACAAAATAATATAAAATGTGTATATAATGTGTAAATATTCTGGATATTGCAATTATCCCCAGGAGTGCCCCCCCAATTACCCTCCCTTATCCCTCCCTTCCCTTTCCCTTTATAACTCTAAAAAAAGGTATTAGATTGTAAAGCATTACATCTTATCTGGATTTAACTCATGTTACTAGACCAACTTTCTTTTTTGGTACTGGGGATTGAACCAAGGGGCAGTTAAGGTAGCAAGACTTGCTAAGTTGCTGAGGCTGGCTTTGAACTTGCAATCCTCCTGCCTCAGCCTCCCAAGCCACTGGGATTACAGGTGTGCGCCTCCATGCCTGACTCTTGCTACTTTTTTTTTTTGTATTTAAAGAGTCAGTTTTTATTTATTTTCATCTGGTTCTGGTTTCTCTGACACTCAGCTGTGTTCGTGGTGCTGGGATTTGAACTCGGGTGCTCACGCATGCCAGGTAAGTGCTCTAATCACTGAGCCACTCACTGCTCCAGCCCGACTCGTGCTACTTTTGTATTTTTACTTTTACTATTATATCTCAGGATCTTATTCAAACTTTAAGCCTAAATTATCAAGATATCTGGCTGTTCTACCTTCTTTCTCCTAAGATTCCTTTTTACCCACTATTATGAAAATGGCTCTTTATAATCCACACAGGACAAAGGTAAAATTTGTCAATTCATTATTGCCAACATTCTAATAATCTAGCTTCAAGCTGCCTTTCTTCAGACGGAAAACTCACTACCACCTTTAAAAGCTTGTTTCACTAAGTGATCCTTGATGGGTCTTGTGTTTTCTAGCTTCCGTGACTTTGCTCAAAATACCCACTCCATCAGACATAGCTTTCCCTTCACCTACCCTCCACTCATTCTTTAGGGCTCAGGTCAGATCCCATGAGGCTCTTCTTGATCACCAGTTCACAGTGATTGTTCCCTCCTATGTGCCCTTAATAATCCTCCTGTTACCTGGCACTAATTTTCTGCTGTCTTAGATCTCTTATACAGCTATCTGCCTTATCACATGTACCTGTCTAACCTCCTCAGCCTAGACTGTGAGATCACGCAGGAAGGAGCTCATGTTTCACATTTTTTTACAGTGCTAGGGTCTAAAATCAGGGCCGTGGGCATGCTAGGCAAACATTCTACCAATGAGCTACACCCCCAGGCTGTGTTTATATTTTATATCATCTGGTACCTTCTGTTCAAAATATATTTGTTGACTGACCCATGCTCCAGTTGTGAAGACTTTAATTACATGCTCTCTTAATCTTGAACTTTTCAGATGGAAGAGTTCTAAGTTTTAAAGTCTACCGTTAGAGGGTTCTCCAATCCTGTGACCATTTCAATTATCCTCCTTGATCTTTTTCAGAACTTTTCTACATCATTTCATTTCCTTAATCATTATGTAAACAGGGAAGTCTCTGAGAGATGTTAGGTGCTGAAAGAGGTTCTGACTGACAGGATAACCATCACTAATGTCTCATAATTCATGTACAGTATCCTACTGGCCTTGTTTTGATGACATGACTTAGGATCCTTTCTTGCTTTCTTACTGACAGATTTAAACTCATCAAATGATGAGTATGTCTAACACTGTTTTCCCCAAATACTTCATTTTATGAATGCTCACAGCTTGACATTTCTTCCCTTACTTTGTAAGTACTTTATTTCCAGACTTAAGAGCTTCAGTATTGGGGCTGGAGCAGTGGCTCAGTGATATAGTGCTTGCCTGGCATGTGCAAGGATGTGAGTTTCAACCCCAGAAGGCCACATGAAAAACTAAATAAAATTGATTCTCTCTCTCTCTCTCACTGTCGCTCTCTTTATTTTTTATTTGTTTATTTATTTTCAGGGCTGAGGACTGAACTTGGGGCCGTGCGCATGCTAGGCAAGCCCTCTGCCACTGAGCTAAATCCCCAACCCCTGTCCCTCTCTCTTTAAAAAAAAAAAAAAAAAAAAAGAACTTCAGTACATCTATGTCACAAAATGGCAAAAAAGAGTATTCTCTATGTAAGGGGAGGAAATATGAGAAAGGTAGGAGCAAAGAGGAAGAAGACTCACATCAATAATTTTCAGAGGGGCAGGATAAAGGCCTTTGGTCTGCTTTCGCACTTTTTCCTCCACGGTTTTGTAAATCTGTTGTCTAACAAACGGAATAGTCATGGCGTATGCTGTCAGTTCTGTAAGGCAAAAAAGCTTTTAGATCCTTACTAAAGAGGCTAGCCTCCCTTGTTATTTTGTTCTATAAACACAATAAAAGTGCAGTAGTTCTAGCTACTAAATGTACTATTCTCTATTGTAATACACATGATCTAAACAGGCTTTAATGAGTTGATAAAGGTGGAAGCTTGGCCCTGGATACATGAATGTTTATTACACTATTAAGGTATTCTTCTTCGGTTTTAATGTTTACAATTTTTCAACATAACAAGCTTTTAAAATGTGGCTGTAACTAACCATTTTGACTTGACTCTGATAGTACAGAGTTCTGACACCCTTTAAGGTTGGCTTTGTGCTTACAGTATATAATGCATTCCACGTCTTCCTCAAATAAAACTAGACGCCCAGGGAAGAAGCTCTGCCTTGTTCTTTGCAGTGACACTCACTTTCCACCAATCCTTTCTCTCTCTTTGGAGAGATCTTCTTTTCAACTAGTCCATTTGCAAAAGTAACTGCAACTTCTTCTAGGTATTCAATTGTCCGTTCCTGTGGAGGTTTTATTCCTGGTCCTGTAAAAATGATCACAACAGACTGGAATGCAAGTGGATTTAGATCAGTCCCAGCCTGGCAAAAACCTAGGCATGCCAAGCCAAAGCCCCAGGACAGCTTTACATTTCAGACTAGAGACTAGCAGGTGGCAGTCAAGAACTATGGACTCAGAGGGGAAGTAACACCGAGCAAAGGTGCAACAATCTGCTCAAGGTAGAAGGCAAGGTCTCGAGCCCTTCCAGTCTGACTTCCACTTCTGCAAGATGCGATAAGTCTTGTGTGGCTGGCACTCTACTACAAAGCTGGAAAAAAATGAATAAATTACAAAATCACATGTAAAGACACCAGAGAGCAGGTGTGGGCGATGTAGGGTAACTATGGTTTAGGATCAAATGCATACCATATTGCTACTTTTTTTTTTTTCAAGAGAGAAAGACAGTGAGAGAAAGAGAGAGAGAGAGACAGAGAGATTCAATTTTTACTTAGTTTTCCACATGACTTTCGTTGGTCTGACACTTAGTTGTGTATGTGGTGCTGGGGTTTGAACCTGTGTACGCGTACATGCCAGGTAAGCGCCGTAACCATTGAGCCACCGCTCCAGCCCCCATATTGCTACTTTATATGCATTTATGATTGTACAACACCTCAAGTCCTTAATCAGAAAAAGAAAAAAAAAGACACCAGAGAGCTGTGAATTCACGAGGAGTACATAAACTAAAATTCCAGAAAGGGAAGAGCTGCGCTTAGGTGAACTGGTGGTGGCCGCTCATTTTCTTTCTGCAGATATGTGATGCTCTGGGGCAGGGGCTGAAGACTGGACGTGGCTCAAGCTGAAGGGTGCTATGGGAGCTGATCACGTACCCCAAGTCAGAAGCTAGAGGAAACCACATGCAAACTCAGTTTTCCCCATGGATTAGTTTTAGAGTTCTAAGTCAGTGCAGGAGGCTTCAAGGGGCTAGATCAGAAAGGCAGAGTGAAATCTCTCAGTGTCATGACACTTAGTACACAAAGTACTTCTATGGAGAAAGGGGTCTGTAACAAACATGCAACTCATTTCCTACTCAAGGCATTTGCCAGATTTGAACTGTAGGAGCAGGAGTCTAGAGTGAGGCCTAGGCTGGGAGTGTAGCTCAGCAGTAGGGTGGATGCTTAGCATATACAAGGCACTGGATTCTACCTCCAGCAACACACACACACACACACACACACACACACACACACACACACACACCCCGAGGCTCAAAATTCCAAAGAAGAGAATTTATAGGCTGTGAAAATAGCTATGATGCTCTCAATATAAAGTGTGCAAAAAACCACACTTAAGCAGGTGGTTGTGATCTAAAAAGTAATCTCATGTTGTTTTATGGTACTTAGGAAATATAATTTCAATAGAGGGAGGAGCTTGCAAGAAATTGCAAGTGGTTAAGTGCCGGGTTCAATGCCCAGCACTTAAATAAAAAAAAAGAAAAAAGAAAAAAGAAAAAAGAAACATGCTTATGAGGGGAGGCCCAGTATCCTTGAAAAGCTCTGTGGTCATTTTTCTTGGTAGGTCAGGAATTACAGTGGGAACTGCTACTATCAACTGGAATCCCTAAATACAATGGGGATAATGCGATTCCAGATTGGCAGGGGCCAAGTAGCAGCACTCAACTGCCAAATCAAGGTAGGCACAATTACCATAATGCATAGCAGAGCCAAAGCAGTAATCAGAATGGTCTAACTTGCAGAGACCCATGGTGTTGGCTATCTGATCACAGTGTCCTTAGCAAAGAAACAGACAGGGGTGGGAGGAAGGAGAAGGGGAAAACTGGGGACTGAATTAGAACAAGTTAAACTCCATGTGTTTATAATTATGTTACTGTATTTGCTTATATCATGAATACCTAAAAAAGAGCCAAGGGGGGGCCTGAGATATCCCGCCCCCGACAAAATGGATTAAGGAGGAGATGGAAATACTTTTTACTCTGATCTGATTAGTACACATTGCATACATATATTGAATTACTATAATATCGCCAATAAAGATACACAGATTTTAAAAATTGACTTAAATTTTTAAAAAAGAAAAAAAATAGATGAATAGACTACTAAATTCTCACTTTTTCTGAATAAGCAGAATTATTCCAGGTTTAGTAAACAGAAGTATAACTCGAATCACCAGATTCAGGGGCTTCTCAATTAATTTCCAGAGATGAGCCAATTCACGGACCCACTGAAGACTCTGTGAAACCTCCCGTGTCCCCTTGAGGAGATTTTATTACTTCTTTTTCCCAGCCTTCTCCAAAGCACCTATGCTCATCTGCCCTGGGGAGAAGGAAATAACCAAACTGTTGGGGGATCACTACGCTGGCTCTGGACTGACACTAAGCCAGCACCGGAATACAGGTACTGAGCTGGCAAATGCTTTTTCCCTTAACACCGTTGGCAAAGACCATGAGAAGCAGTCTCTTTTCAGCTGGTAAGGCCAATGCCCTTCCTAGGGGTGGGCAGATCAACTCTCCAGCTACACGTCACAACTCAGTCCACAGAGATGCCGACTGCCCGTCTTCTCCACAAGATGTCACACTGAATCATTACACTGATACTATTACGCTGAACGGATCAGGTGAACAGGAAGAACCAACTACTCTAGACATATTGGCAAAACATGTGTGCCAGATGATAGGAAAGAAATCCCACAAATATTCTAGGCCTTGTACCTTGGGGAAATTTCCAGGGACCCTGTAGTATGGGGTATATCAAGACATCCCTCTTAAGGTTAAAGATAAACTGCTGCATGCAGCCCCTCCCACCACACGAAAATAGGTTCTACATCTGGGGCTTCTTTAGATTTCTGAGTCAAAATATTACTTATTTGGGTATGCTGGGTATGCTACTCTGGCCCATTTACTTAGCAACCAGAAAATCTGCTGGCATGAGTGAGGCCCAAGACGAGAGAAGCTTTTCTGCCATTTGGGCCATATGACTCAAAGCTGATAGCTGTGTCAAGTGGCAGTGGCAGATGGTGATGCTGTCTAGAATCTTTAGTAGGCCCTACAGGTGATCACTGTGTGGGCCTTTATGACTCTGGGAAAAGCCCTACTATCCTCCATGAATATTCTGCTTTTGGGAAACAGTTTCTGGTTTGACAGCAAGCCTTTGTAGAGACTCAAGGCTTAACTGGGTGAGCTGGGCTGCCCATCATGAAATGGATATCATGTGACCAGTAAGCCATACAGCGGGGTGCAGGGATACAGCAACACACAGGGGACGGTGCTTGGACACACCCAGAAGGCAAAGTGTGTGTGCAGAGGCCTGAATGCCCACAGTCCTTGCTCCCTCTCCCTAGCCTGCACCTGTAGCCTCATGGAGAGCTCCTTATGATCAGCTGGCTGGGGAAAGAAAAACACAGGCCTGGTTTCTAGACTGTTCTGTGTGTTATGCAAGCTCCACCTGCAAGTAGACAGCTGCCACACTTCAGTCCCCTTCTGAGACATCTCTGAAGGACAGTAGTGAAGGGATCCACTCCCAGGGGACAGAACTTCAAACAGTGCACCTGATTGTTCGTTTTAACTGGAACATAAATTGGCCAGACTAACGGTCTATACTGATTCATAGGCTGTGGCCAATCGTTTGGCTGGATGGTCAGGAACTGAGAAGGAACCTGGATAGAAAACTAGTGACCAGGTATTATGGATGAACTATGTCTTCTCAAAATTTGTATACTGAAGCCCTAATTCTGCTATTACAAAATGTGGCTCCATTTGGATATAAAGCCTTTAGAGAGGCGATTATCCAAAGCCAGGCTTTCAGGGCAGACCCTAATCCACTCAGACCGGTAAACTTACAAGAACTATGGATACACAAAAGGATGTGTGTGAACAAAAAAGACTATGGGAAGGCACAGTGAGAAGCCAGCCACAGAAAGAAGCCTCGGAAGAAAGCAAGCATGCTAACATCTGATCTTAGACTCCCAGCTTCCAGAACTGAGAGAAACATGTTTCTCCTCTGTGGTATTCAGTTACGGCAGCACCAGCTAGCTAAGACGGAGGGACCCGTGAGGAATAGGTGTGTGGACAGACCTCTCTGAACGGGCAATGTGAAAATACGTGACCCATGTGACTGCTCACAAAAGGGTCACCTTGGCAGAGGACTCCAATGATCAAGAGGACGTGTTGGCTCACTCTATGCAAACCACCAGCCTCTTTCCCAGCAACTCCTGGTACTGTCTCTTGAACACACGGCCACAGTGGAAGGGATGGAGGTTACGCAGGAGTTTACTAGCAACTGGCCAGCAGGAGAGACCAACTCTGAATCCCCCAAATGAAGACTCCCCAGCACGACCAGGCGGCTACCGGTTGATTATAATGTGCTGCTTCTGCCATGGAAAGGATAGTACTTTAGGGTTTGTTGTGTTTTGTTTTAAAGAGAGAGGGACAGTGAGAGTGAGAGAGAAAGAGAGAAAGAATTTTTATTTAGTTTTTCATGTGGCTTTTGTTGCTCCACACACATCGTGCTGGGGTTCAAACTTGCATACTGGTGCATGCCACGCAAGCGCCGTAACCTGAGCCACCACTCCAGCACCCTCCTTTTTTTAAATGAGAGAGAAAAGGACAGTGTGTGTGTGAGAGAGAGAGATAAAGAGAATCAATTTTACTTGGTTTTTCATGTGATTTTCATTGCTCCAACACTTTGCTGTGTACATGGTGCTTGGGTTCAAACCCATGTCCATGCACATGCCAGGCAAGTGCTGTAACCACTGAGCCACTGCTCCAGCCCAGTGCTCTAGTTCTTCTTGGAACAGAAACTGTGGATATGATTCTGTCTTCCTGGCTTGCTAAAACTTTTACTTAGAATGCCTTACCCCTCATCATGTCTACACAGTTGCTCCTGAATAAGAAACTCACTTCACAGCATTGAGGCACATGTTTTTTATGACCATGACATAAAACACAGAGGTTTTATCCTATGCCCATCACTGTGAAGCAGCTGGCTTGATGGGACAGTGGAATGGATTTTTCAGGACTCGGTTACCATGCCAGTTACATAGCAATACTTTGCAGGCTGAGTCAGTGCCCTCCAGGATGTATGTAAGTCAGTCTCCTACAGGGGGCTATTTTTCTTATGGTCAATTCCTGAGTCCAGGAATTTGTAGTACCATAACCTGTGATTAGTCAATGGAAATCTACAACAACTAATTCAAATGGGACTGCTAATGACCTGGCCCTTTTTTGGAATGAAGGTCACCCTACCAGGCAGGTCCACCCCACCATGGAGAGCTAAAAAGTTTCCTAAGGGCAAAGTGAATGTGAATGTGGCAAGGGTAGTGGAAATACTGCCTTCCCCATGCCACACTTGGTGTGCAGCCAGCACATCACAGTCCCTAAGTGAGGTACAATCCCTAAGAGAGGTGCAGTTAAGGACTCAGGGCTTCTGGGTTGGTTATGCTTATAGGTATTTCCATTCCCAGCCCAGACACCTCCACTTCTACATTTCTTTATATGAGGCCTCCTTACTGGGGCACAAAGGGAGAATCTTAGACACTTCTCTCCCATTACCAGTTCATTCCCTCTCACCAGGATCCATGGAGCTAGCTACAAGAGCCTTTTGTTTGGGGCTTCCACAATAGAGAGATGGCCCCCACTTATATGCTAATCCACATGACCCTCCCTCCAAAAAGTAAACGGAACAGAGAGAGCTGGTGGTGTCTCCAGCTTAAGCCTTTTGCATGAAGTAAGAAAGTAGGGACTAAAGGCTTTGATTACTTTCATACTGGCTTATTACTTGAATCTGCTGCTCTGATACCTGACAGTTCAGTCTTCTCTCCCAGATCAGCTAGAGAAATGTGTCATACACAGGATAGTTACACTATGTTAGGTAAAAGTAAGAATGACTTTATTACTGTCTTTATTTGGGGATAAAATATGGTTTGAGGAGATGTGCTTGGGTACCAAATTGACAAGAGTTGAACTGTGTTAGTTTTCTAATGTGTCAACATGGTTAGAGCACGATCGTCAGTTCTTTAATAAATGCTAATCTAGGGGTTGCTATGAAGACATTTTATAAATGTGACTAAAGATCATAAATAGCTGACAAATTCTTAATATCAGAAATTAAAGAGAATTCAATCTTACAAAGATATTAAGAGTTGGGCGAGGTGGCACATATCTGTAATCCCAGCCAAGGCAGGATTGCAAGTTCAAGGGCCAGCTGGGCAACTTAGAAAGTCCCTGTTCCAAAACAAACAAAAAACACTGGGAGTACAGCTCAGTAGTACAGCACTTGCCTAGGATGCACGAGGACCTGGATTCAATCCTCAGTACCATTAAAAAAAATTGTTTTTAAACAGTAACAAGAAAGTATTATGAATAATTTTATTGCAATAGTTTTGGCAAATTAATAGACAAATCTTTTTTTTTTTTTTTTTAAGAGAGAAGGACAGTGTGAGAGAGAGACAGAGGGAATCAATTTTTATTGAGTTTTTCACATGGCTTTCGTTGCTCTAACACTTAGCTGCATATGTAGTGCTGGGGCTTGCCAGGCAAGCGCCGAAACCGCTGAGCCACCACTCCCAGCCCCAATAGACAAATCTTGAAAGACCCAAAACTACCATAGCTCACTCAAGAAGTGGAAACCTTCCTAGCATTGGGGGAAAAAAAATAGTAGTCTGTATTGAGTTTCTTTTTTTGGTACCGGGGACTGAATCCATAGGGCTTTTATTACTGAGCACATCTCCAACCCTTTTTATTTTTATTTCTTATTTTAAGATAGGGTCTCACTAAGGTGTCTTGAACTTGTGATCCTGCTGCCTCAGTCTCACAAGTCCCTAGAATTACAGGCATGCACCACCATGTCCAGCCTATATTTATTACTATTATTACTCTTTTTTTTTTTAAAGAGAGAGAGAGTGAAAGAGAGAAAGAGAGAATCAATTTATGTTTTCATATGGTTTTATTTTTCCAACACTTAGCTGTGTATGAGGTGCTGGGGTTTGAATCCAGGTCCTCACCCATGCCAGGCAAGTGCTATACCCACTGAGCCTCTGTATGGATTATTGATTAAGAAAATTTAATCCATAGGAAAAAGCTTTCCTAGAAAACATCAAGCCCCTGTAATACTACTGTTAATTCTATCAGATATTTAAGAAAGAAATACTTCTAATTCTACACAAAATCTTCCAGAAAACAGAAGAAGAGGGAACATTTCCCAACTTATTTTATGAGGCCAGCTTTACCTTGATACCAACATCAGCTAAAATATATCACAAAAAATAAAATTATCCCTGAGGTCATTATTCCTCAGGACAGATATACCTGATTGGGGCTGAAGCAGTGGGTCAGTGGTTACACTGCTTTCCTAGCATGTGTGAGGGCACAGTTTCAAATCCAAGCACCACGTACGCAATGAAGTGTCAGAGCAATGAAAACCAGATAAAAAAACTATAAAATCGGTTCTCTCTTTCACTGTCCCTCTCTCTCATTAAAAAGAAAGTCAGCTATTCAGGGCTGGAGGTATTGCTCAGTGGTATACCACTTGCCTACCATGAGCAAGGCCTTGAGTTTGATTTCCAGAACTGCAAAATAAACTGATCAAACAAGCAATCGATAAAAAAAGGATAATCTACACTTTTTTTTTTTTTTTTTTTTTTTAGAAATAACTTTATTTAGTTTTTCACATGGCCTTAGTTGCTCCAACACTTAGTTGTGTACGTGGTGCTGGGGTTTGAACCCGGGTCCTTGTGCTTGCCAGGCAAGCGCCGAAACCACCGAGTCACCGCTCCAGCCCCGATAATCTACACTTTTAAGTGAAGTTTATTCCATGATAATATATTATTTTAAGTGGAGTTTAATAGTGAAAAATCAGTGTGACTGACATTACTAATAGATTTTAAAAAAACCCATAGGATTAATTCAATAGATGCAGAAAAGTCATCTGACAGAATTTCAGCACTCATTTTAAACACTCTATACATACAAGTATAGAAAGGGCACATATGGAAAACCTATAGCTAACAACATGACTATGAAAGCTTTCCCCCTGAGACGCGGAACCAGTAACTAATATTTACTTTCACCATTTCTATCCAAAATTGTACAAAAATCTTAGCCACTGCAGTTAAGTCCAGAAAAAGAAATAAATGTCATGTAGACTGGAAAGGAAGAAGACAAACTAGTTGTAGACAACATGATTATCTACATAGAAAAATTCTTAGAAATCTACAAGTGAGTAGAACCAGTTTAGCAAAATCATAGGCTATAAGGTCCATGTCTAAAATTCAACTGCATTTCTTTTTTTCCCCCTAGGACTGGGGATTAAACTCAAGGATGCTCCACCACTGAACTGCATCCCTACCCCTTTTTATTTATTTTAAAATGGAGTCTTACTAAATTTCCAAGGCTGGCCTAAAATTTTTGAACTTTTTGCCTCAGCCTCCTGAGTGGCTGGGATTTTAGGTGTGTGCCACTGTACCTGGCTACATTTCTTTATAGTAGTAATTAATGAGACACTAAAGTTAAAACAAAAGTTTAACAGGTTTGGGGTGTAGCTCGAGTACATTAAATCCCCACCACCAAAAACAACAGTAAATTTAAGGCTTGTGGGGTTGGGGATCTAGCTCAGTGGCAGAGCGCTTGCCTAGCACATGCAAGGCCCCAAGTTCGATCCTCAGCCCTGAAAAAAAAAAAAATTGAAGGCTTGGGCTGGGAATGTATGTAGCTCAGTGGTAGAATATGTGGCTAGCATGGAAGAAGCTCTGGGTTTGATCTCCAGCATCAATAGTCCAACAAAAACTGCATAGGAAGTATAAAGTATGAAATACCCAGGTACAGATTTAACAAAATGTATGCAAGGGCTGTTCAAAGAGAGATATGAAAAGACCACTGAAAAATTAAAGACTTCAATACACAAAGATGAAGACTGAATGATTCAATATTTTAAATATGCTAGTTCTCCCCCAATTGACATATTGAATCAATGAATTCTAAACAGAATCTAGCAGGTATTTTTGTAGCTATGGATAAGATTATAAAATTTACTACAAATGCAAAGGAACCAGTAGAGCCGTGGTAATTTCAAAAGAAGAGAACCAAGTTGGAGGATTTAAAATGCCTCATTTTACTATAAAAAATGTAATATTTGGAGCTGGAGCAGTTGCTCAGTGGTTGGAGTGTTTGCCTGGCATGCAAGAGGCTCAGGTTTTGAATCCTAGTACCACATGCATAATTAAGTTTCGGAGAAATAAAGGCCAGATGAAAAAATACATCAAACTGATTCTCTCTCTCTCTCTCTCTCATTCTCTCCTTCTTTCTCTCTTTAAAAAAGAAAAGAAAAAACTTTTTTTTTTTTAACAACTTTATTTAGTTTTCACATGGCCTTAGTTGCTCCAACACTTAGTTGTGCACGTGGTGCTGGGGTTTGAACCCAGGTCCTTGTGCTTGCCAGGCAAGTGCCGAAACCGCTGAGCCACCGCTCAACCCCAGAAAAAACTATTAATACTTTAAAATATACATATATATAATAATTGCTTGGCACGCTGGTGCATACCTATAATTCCAGTGACTTGGGAGGTTGAGGCAGGAGGACCACAAGTTCAAGGCCAGCGTCATCAACTTAGTGAGGCCCTAAGCAACTTAGTGAGAACCTGTCTCAAAATAAATAATAAAAAAGCTGGGGATGTGGCTCAGTGGTGGTTAAGTGCCCTTGAGTTCAATCCCCAGTACTATGAATGAATGAATGAATGAATAAATAATTAAGACAATGTGATACTGGTTTAAAAAAAGACATATATAGGTAGCTGGAAATAGGATATTCCGATTATAGATCCAAACATACGTGATCAATTGATTTTTGATCAATATCTCAAGATAGTTCATTTGGGAAAGAATGGTCTTCTCAACAAATGGTGCCAGAATACTTGAAAAGTCATAAAAAAACCTTCACAAAAACAAACAAACAAAAAATCTATCCTTATAGATAATGAAAAGACAAGCCACATGCTGGTAGAAAATAGTTACAAATCACTTTTTTTTTTTTTTAAAGAGAGAGGGACAGTGAGAGTGAGAGAGAGAAAGAATTTTTATTTTAGTTTTTCATGTGGCTTTCGTTGGTCCGAGACTTTGTTGTGTACGTGGATGCTGGGGTTTGAACTCACGTACTCGCCCATGTCAGGCAAGTGCTATAACCGCTGAGCCACCGCTCCAGCCCCACAGATCACATATTTGATGAAAAACTTATATTATGATATATGAAGAACTCTGAAAATTCACTAATAAAAACTAAATCAAATGAAATGGGCAAAAGATTTGAATAGATACTTTGCCAAAGATTTACAGAAAGCAAATAAGTGTGAAAGATATTCAGTATTTTTGGTGATTACAAAATAAAAAATCACAATGAGGTATCACCGCACTCCATGGGGCTGGAGCAGTGGCTCAGTGGTTGGAGTGCTTGCCTGGCATGCATGAGGACCCAGGTTTGAATCCTTGCACCACATACACATACAGAAAAACAGGAACCAGATGAAAAATTAAATAAACTGATTCTCTTTTTTTCTCTGTCTTAAAAACAAACAAACAAACAACTATCCATGTAAAGTGGTTGGTAAGTACAACTCTCACACACTGCTGGTAGGAATGCAAACTGATATAACCACTTTGGGAAAAGAGCCTGATAGCTCCTTAAATGCTAAACACATATTATGAATGCATTCTTCTGTTTTTATCCAATAGAAATGAAACATGTCCACATTAAGACTTGTGGACCAATGTTCACAACAGCTTTATTCAGAATAGCCCCTAACTGAAAACGACTTAAATGTGCATCATTCACTGAATGGATATATCAACTATGGCATATTTATACAACAGAATAATGCTCCGCAATGAGAAGGAACAAACAACTGATATAGGTAGCATGAATAAATTTTGAAACATTCTAAATGAGACAAAAAGCTGCATGCTTGCCAGATGTGGTGGTGCATGCCTGTAATCTTACATCTAAGGAGGCTGAGGCAGAGGACTGCAAATTCAAAGGCAACCTCAGCAAGTTGGAGAGGGCCTAAACAACTTAGTGAGACCCTGTCTCAAAATAAAATACAAAGTAGGCTGGATGTGGCTCAGTGGTTAAGTGCCCTGGGGTTCAATACCTGGCACCACCACCCCTGCCCACCAAAAAAAGGCATACAAGAAATATCCTATTTTTTAATTGTAGTACTGCTTACACAGCTATGTGCATTTGCCAAAACCCAAATTTTGCATAAAAAATGATAAATTATTTGAATAATATCTCAATAATGGTAAGTTTTAAGAAATATAAGAGGATAAGGAACACACAATTTAGAACAGTGGTTTCTATTTCTTTTCTTTT
>PVKS010002176.1:0-117028 GCA_004027875.1 Aplodontia rufa
ATAGACACACACACACTCACACACACAGACACACACCCAGAGAGACACACAGAAACACACACACACATAGACACACACACACACACACACACAGGAGCATATAATCGAGTGCACACACATCCTGGTTTCAGGTCTTCCATCAGCTGTATGGTCTTTATTTCATAGTTAATAACTTCAGAATCAAAACTCAATCAAATTGAGGGGGAAACGCACAGAAATGCAGAGTAACTAAAGCCATGGCAGAGATATCCAAGGACAGGCATACAGCATTGATTGAACACCTGTTTCACACAGAGCTGTATTCTGCCTGTGAAAACAGAAAGAGTGCCGGGTGCAGTGGCACACAGCTGTAATTTCAGCAACTCAGGAGGCAGGAGGATAGCAAGTTCAAAGCCAGCTTCTGCAATTTAATGAGGCCCTAAGCCACTTAGCAAGACCTTGTCTCAATATAAAAAATAAAAATGGCTGGGGATGTGGCTCAGTGATTAAGCTTCCCTGTGTTCAAAAAAGAAAGAAAGAAAGAAAAACTAGAGGAATAAATATGACGCAGCCCATGGTCCCATGGAGCTCACAATCTAACACAAAGACACTATATGAACAAGTTGTTTGAGTACCACATTGGAATTACATGTACAGAGGAGTGAATGAAGGGCTGTGAGAGCCCAGCAGAAGAGAGACAAGGACTCAGAGGAAGACCGTTGGAAGGTCTCAGACAGGAAGTGAGAGCCAAGATGAGAATAATGAGACCGCACCAACATAAGGAAAAGGGAGGAAGTAATGAAAAGTTTTCAGTATGCTAACAAAGAAAAGCAACTGTAGTTTAAAGTGTTGTTTTTGCATGGGCTTGAGAACCAATGTTATTAGAGGCAGCAAGGCCTTTGTTTTTCTATAATAAAGGTATTCTCAAAAGGTTTTTGCAACAGGGGTTGCAGTGATAGCTCAGTGGTTACAGTGCTTGCCTGGCATGTGAGAGGATGTGGGTTCAAACCCCAGCACCACATACACAATAAAGTGTGGGAGCAGTGAAGACCACATGAAAAACTAAACAAAATTGATTCTCTCTCTCTCTCTTTAAAAAAAAAAAAAGGTCTTGCAAAGGACTAACTTTGATATTTTTCAGCATATTCCAGAAAGAATGGACTCACCATTTAAAAGAAGCATACTGTGAATTTGTTATCTAGATATCATTCCATTTGTCTTTTATTTTAATGTGGACTTTATATATCACCTGTACTTAGTGCAATCATGAAAACAGGTGTTTCCCCACTTATTCCATTCATTAGTTCCAAACCCAGATGGATCTTGAGTGAGTTTTATGTTTATTTGCCAACACTACCACCTACCACCCACCCCTACATTCACTTACTCAAATCGTGAATATTACAATTCAGATGGCAAAAGGCAGGGAACAGCACAGGCAAATGCAGCCAGGGTAAATGCAAATTTTAAAGATTAACATTTTTTAAAAAAAAAAGCAAACTTAATAGATTTTGAAAACTAATATTTGCAAAGATGACTTAGTATTTTTAATTCTCAGACTTCCATTTTTTTTTTTTTTTAACCAGGTGTAGCCTCCCCCAACCTACACAGTGACTATTAGGGTCAGGACTGTAATTACAACTTTGCAAATAAAGAAACCAAAATGCAGAGGCAAGGCTCTTTGTGTTGCTTTCCCAGGGTAGGCCCTTAAATTGTCACCTATTAAAACAGAGATATTTTCTGCAGTGACTGGAGCCTGCATCTTCAAGAAAGAGTTTGACCCACAGAGTCCTAAGGCTGTCATTCTTGGGAGGTGGGTCATGCTCCTCCTGAATTAGAGCACTAGAATCTTGATGATACTGAAACTATCTATGAATTTACAATAAGAGGATCATGTACCACCCAACCTAGCTAAAAGGGTAGGGAGCAGTCTATTCTTATCTTCCAGTATTTTTCCTCTGATCACCAGACCAGAATGTGTTTCACTGTGGTTAGAGTAAACGAAGACTCAGGATGACATTTTTTTCAAACAAAAACCAAAAATTCCACAGTCCTGAAGAGCACTGATAATGTGAATGGACAGCAGTAATTATTATTTACAAGATCATCTATGTTTCATTTTTAATTGAATTTGTCTAGAATACTATGTTACATGGACATATTCAAGTTTGAGGAAACTTAAGTTACATTTCAAGGCTATAATTTAAACATAAAATTTAAAGACCTTTAAGAATCTTACATTATTGTGTTTATGAACATTTTAGGTCAATTGCATCAATGCTTTCTTTCTCTTCATGTGCATGTGCTATAACCACTGGAAAAATCATTATCTGAAAAAATGTTTCTATGGTATCTTTGATTCTGGATTATTTTAAGAATAATATGAATGAAGGTATCACTCTGATTCCTATTGCTACGTAATAAATTACCCCAAAATTAGCTGCTTAAACTCAACATTTTATACCATTCCCAGCCTTGTGGGTTGGAAATTCAGGAAGGGCTCAGACTGGGCAGATCTCTTTTGGCACCTTCCATGTGGTGGCAGTCAGATGTTGGCTGCGGCTCTAGTCATGGAAGGCTCCACGATGCTCTATCACAGGTCTGGCAGTTGAGGTACCTTCCTGAAACTCAGTGGGGCTGCTAAGGAGGGCATCTCTGCCAGCATGATGTCTTGGGATAGTCAGACTTCCCACTTGATGGATGATTTCCTCTCCCTAGAAAACCAGGCAAAAGCCCTTTCCAACCAGCCTCTAATGTCACAGTCTCTCCCACGACTCTTGGTTCAAATGCAGTCACTGAGGTGGCCCCTCTCGATGGCAGAAGTAATGAATAATTCACAGATGCATTTGAAAACTACCATGTGTATTTTTTGTGTTTTTTTCTTTCAAAAAATAACAACTTAGCTCATATTCTCTTAAACAATATGGTTCCTACAGAAAACCTCAATTGTGATTTCATCTTGAGCTTCCGGAGCCTAGAGCAAGGGTTTGTGCTATAGCAAGTGTGCAAAATGTTTATCATCCTGAACTCAAGGGAAGGCTAAGGAACTAAGAAGCCCTGCCATCCATGTGACAAAGGAAGGGACTTTGGGACAGCCAAACTTTTACTTTTGATAACTTGGAAGGCTTATCTTACTGATAATAGCACTCTGAACAAACATAACAGAAAACCTTGATTTTTGGTGTTGCTTGCTCAGTACTGGAGGTTGAACTCAGGGACACTCTACCACTGAGACACGTTCGCAGCCCTATTTATTTTTCATTTTGAGACGGGATCTCACCAAGTTGCTGAGGCTGACCTCAAACCTGTGATTTTCCTGTATGAACCTCCCAAAGTGGGCGAGGCAAGCATCATTTCGCCTAGCAAAAACCTTGATTTATTTTTTCTTTTTTTTTTAAGGTAAGAGAGTCTCAGTAATCCAGCAGTCCTACCTTCCTCCTTCTACTTGCCCTGTTGTACAGTTGAGGCCCAGAGAAGTTAAGTAACAAAGGCAGGGTCTCTGGCTGTCAATTCTAGTAATTGTTTCTTGTCCATTCAAAGCAGTGTTTTGTCAGTTACCATTTGGAGGTATGATTTTATTGACAACTGAAGGGACACCAGAGGTCTAGATCATTTTTCTGCAAAAGGGGGAGTAAGATGCCAACCTGTGGATCTCAGCAGGAGCCCTTTGCCCTCCTGACTTCTCTGTCCATCCCACCAGGCAGATAAAGATAGATCCTAGAAAGATCTCACCAGGAGGCTATGAAACTCCCCCTTGCTGTCCCTAGATATAGGTCCAAAAAAGCTAGCTTCCTGACCTTTTCTTCATGGCTCCCAATAAAATCTTGTAGTTTATACATCTGGGGCAGAGCTGAGTCTGGAAGGCTTCCTGTGATTTACCAACAGCCCGTGAGGAAGTGAAGATGTCATTGAGTCTGCCTGAACCTGTGATCACAGCCTATTGTATTCAAGCAGTGACCACATTGAACTAAGACACATCATCCCAGCTGTGTGGCTTCAGGAAGGTAGAAAATCCAATTACCTACTTTGCATCACAATGATGCAGTTATTTTATTTTTAAAGTGACCAACCAGTTGACTAGCATCAGAAAATAAATCACATTTTGCATAGTTTTCCTTAGCAGAAGACTCTTGCTTTAGCCTGTGTCAGGGGTATATTCAAGGCTTTTTCAATTTAGTAAAGTTCACATTTATTGAGAAAGGCAAATGATAGAACTACTGCTAAGATTTGCTCTTCAATTAATTTCTTGTTAAAACAAAAATTTTTTGAGAGAAGAACAGTGAGAGAGAGAGAGAGAATCAATTTTTATTGAGTTTTTCACACGGCTTTCATTGCTCTGACACTTAGTGGTGTACGTGGGTGTTGCGGTTTGAACCCATGTATTTGCGCTTGCCAGGTAAGCACTGTAACCGCTGAGCCACCACACCAGCCCTCTTCCACTAATTTCTGATGTCGTTAAATATGACCTTAATTCAACTTATTGAGATGAGGTTTGTGTGACTGACTGATAGACATTGGGTTCGTGTTAATTCAACTTCTTTTGCCCACAGCATTGTACAGGAAGTGATTCATGTTCACAGTATTCGGTATTTCTCTAAAATACTCAAAGCCTTCATTGGCGGGAGAAATTCATTAACATTTGGCCTCCTGAACTTACTAAAGCAGAACAAGCTTCCAAACTTCTTGTATTAGTCAGGGTCCTCCAGAGAAACAGAACACACACACATACACACACACAGAGTTGGGGGTGCGCACGCATGCATGTATGCATAAAGAAATTCATCATGAGGAATTAACTCTTGTGATATGGAAGCTGACAAATACCAAGATCTGCACTCAGCAAGCTGAAGACTCAAGAGGACCAATTGTGTAATTCTACTCCAAGTCCCAAGGTCTGAGCACCAGATGTAAATTCTAGGCTGAATGCTAGCAGGCTGGAGACCCAGGAAGAGCCAATGTTTGAGTTAGAGTCTATGACAGGGAGAAAAGAGAAAAAAAAAAAGCAACATTCTACATTCTGGCTCTAGGCAATCAAGCAAGAGCCAATTCCCTTTTATAGTAAGCCAGCCTTTGTTCTATTTAATCTGATTGGATGAAGCCAACCCACATTATGTGGGAGAGTTCTGCTTTACTAAGTGGGCTAACACAAATGTTAATCTCATCCAAAAGCATCCTCACAGATAAACTAAGAATGTTTGACCAAATATATGGGAATCCCCTGATCCAATCAAGTTGACACATAAAATCAACCATCTTTCCACTGAGAATTAATCAAATTTAAATTTCAGGCGGCCTTTGTGTGGTTTTGCTTTGGGAAGCCAGGAGAAGGAGAATGTTCTGCAGAGCATGGTCATTCTGTGATCATCCCAAGAGGAAACACTGGTGAAAGCTCTCCACCTTCGCTCTGGGAGATGACAGGCTTGCCTTCAGAGGTACTACGGGATGTAGAAATTAGAAACAGAGCTTCAAAAGCATTCTCAGACTCAATGATATTTTTTTGCTGCAGTGGGAAGGCAAATCATCTGTACAGTTACTATTTATCTAAAATTCAGGAATCATAAATATTCCTCACTTTGGTCTTACTCAGAAACCCGTAACCTTCTTTCGCTGAATGGTAGAAAGTTTGGCTTGCACAGTGGAGACTGGGTATAGTGGTTAAACGTCCAGCTGCCAAGGCTGCAGTGCAGCTCCACTGCACTTCTACCAACATTAGAGGCCAAATAGGGAGCCTGGAAGAACAAAATTATAAAATACAATTATGATGACAACAGTGGAAGAAGGGTCTTTGTGCTCGTTTTAGGTAGGATTCATTATGGTCTATGGCCATACCACCCTGAACATGCCTGATCTCATCTGATCTCAGAAGTTAAGCAGCACTGGGCCTGGTTAGTGCTTGGATGGGAGATAGGATTCATTATATTTTAAATTATCATATTACAGAGACCAAATAACCTTATGTCCATGCTGTGAAGTAGGTTCTGTTATTATTCCCATACTACAGTTTGGAAGCAGGAGCAAAAGTAACTTGTGGTAAGGTCACTTAGCAAGTAAGTGGCAGTCCTACCTACAGAGATTTGAAACTAGGAAGTATGGCTCCATGTGTAGCCATCAAACTAACTATATCTATCTCAATTGGGTAAGTCTCTGTCACCCAAACTAACCCACAGTCTGCTCCAGTGCCCTTAAAAGGATGCCACCTTGCACTGCCAAGTCCCAGGAGATTGCTGGGCAGAGGTTCCCCTTTCTGCTTTCAGGCCACACCCCTTAATTTGCAGGCAGAGAAGTGTTGGGTGTGAAGCAAAACGCCAACAGATCAGAGGCCTGTCCTCAGTCCTTTCAGCTGTTCTGAGCTCTTTTCATACCCTACTCCCTCCATCATCAACCCATGCACCCTCCCTCACAGCTCTGCACTACCTATCCCACCCCTCGGGAGACTTTGCTTCCCCTTAGACATATTCATTTCCAAAGTAACTTTAGTAACACAAATCTTTTTTTTTTTTTTTTTTTTTTTTTTTTTTAAAGAGAGAGGGACAGTGAGAGAGACAGAGAAAGAGAGAAACAACTTTATTTAGTTTTTCACATGGCCTTAGTTGCTCCAACACTTAGTTGCATACGTGGTGCTGGGGTTTGAACCCGGGTCCTCGTGCTTGCCAGGCAAGCGCTGAAACCACTGAGCCACCGCTCCAGCCCAGTAACACAAATCTTGATGCTGAGTTTTAATGCTGCTGCCAATGGGGCTACCCTTCCCCTCACTTGGTTACTTAGCACGTATAAAGAAGGTTTCCTTCCTTCTGATTGTAGTAGGCCAGGGAGTTTCCACATAGAGTGGTGAGCAAAACAAATACAGCCCCCTGCTCTCACACAGCTTATAGTCTGGTGGAGAAAATGAACATAGTTCAAAGAATTACACACATATGTAACACTAAACGGAGACAGGTGCCACAGAGGAAGGGTGTGGAATGTAACAAGCCATAATGGGAAGGGACCCAGTCGGGGACAGCAAGGGAGGCTTCCCTGAGGAAGCATGGCAGCTCAGGTCAGTAGAAGATGGAGTGTGTGCCACAGGAAAAGGCCTGGAGGCAGGCGGAAGGAGTATGGGGATTTTGAGGAACTGAGAGCAGGCCAGTGTAGCTGGAGAACAGAGGATGGGGTGTGGTATACCAGAAGGGAAGAGAAGCAAGCAGGGCCAACACCGTGTGAAGCCTTTGTTCAGGATTTTGGCTTATATACATAGAATAGCTCCTTTCCACTGCACATCAGAATTACCTGCAGAGAATTTTAAAATAAAGATAAAAGTATCCCACTTTATAACCATTAAATCCAAATTTCTGAAACGGAGACGCAGGCATTGGTACCTTTTTTAAATTTAAGCTCCCAGGTGATTATTCCATGAAACCATGGTTGAGGCTTATTGGCCTCAGGAATGGGAAACCATCAAAATGTTTTTAAAAAATGGATGTGTTTTGGGAGTGATGGCTGCCTTGTCAGATTTACACCTCAGAAAGCATGAATTCAGAAAGGAGATGAAGTTAGCAACCATTAAGTGTGCAAGTTTGGGTCAGAGCAGCAGCAATGGAGATGAAACAAAATGAATACATTTAAGATATTTCTGGTTGTTTAAATCACTGAAACTGGTGGAAGGATGTAATGAAGGACTCAGTGTAGAGAAAAGAACAAATGAATGCTATGCTCCTGCTCCATTCCACAATAGGATGGAATATTGTGACCCTTGTGAGATCGATGCAAGGACTAGAACCAGAGATGTTTAGCTTGGGGATGGGACTTCAATTGCAGCACTTGTCTGTGCTTTCATTCCATCCTGACTTTAGTTTTCTTTTCGCTAAGTCATCAATATATCACTCACCAGTCCTTGCTACTTATTATTCATTAAAACAAAACACAACAATACCAGCAGTCACAACAACAAAGAACTATTGAGCTTACTAAGTCTTGGAGTAATTATTGTACTTCTTAGGAATAAGTCATTGCCCTGCTTAATCAGCCTTCAATTGCAACTCAAAGGTGCCTTTTGAAAAGTAGAGAAGCTTTTCAGAAACTATACATGTTTTCCTTGCAAAATATTCTGCTTCATTTTGTCCTTAAAATTGTTTATGCTATATATTTAAGATATCTAGTGCCAAGAAACAGAGTCTCATTCCAATGAGCTTAAACAAAAAGATCCTTTTATTTTAAGGATATAAAAGTATCTTATTTTATAGGGTACAAGAATGAATCTGCAGCTACGGTTCAGGTAAACCAGCACCATGAATTTTTTATTTCACGTTTCTCTCCCCTCAATTTTTCCTTTCTGTGCATTTGCTTTATTATTTCTCTCTCCTCACCAACCTGCTTCTATCGCTTTTCTTGTCAATATAAAAGAAAATATGGCAGCCAGACGTGATGGCGCCTGCGGGTAATCCCGGAAACTAAGGAGGCTGAGGTAGAAGGATCACAAGTTCAAAGTCAGCCTCAGCAACTTAGTGAGACCCTGTCTCAAAATAAAAAATAAAAAAATAAATGGGGTGTGGCTCAGTGGTTAAGTGCCCCAGGGTTCAATTTCCTGTACCAAAAAGAAAAGAAAGGAAGGAAGGAAGAAAAGAACACAAATGGCAACTGACAGTTCCTGAGGTTTGGGTTTAAGTCCTAGAGCTCAGACATCCTGAGTGTCAGTGTGAAATCCAAACTTCCATGTAAGGCAATCATTGGCTCAGTTGGACCAGCAGTCCTCCTCAATCCAATCAACTGTGTCAGGAGGTAGGACCCTGACTGAAAAGTTATGAGTACTCCACATTGATTCATTTACCCTGATGAACTGGGGCCAAATGGTGCTCCCACTGTAGCTCGAGGGGATTGTTTTAGGACTTAGAGTGCAAGCCCTGCAAACACAGGAGCCAGGCAAACGGTGCAGTGCTTACCATTACATTCTGCTTAGTTAGGATCTCGAGTGTCCTCTAAGAACCCATGTGGTAAAGGCTTGCTTTCTGGGGTGGCGCTGTGGAAAGATGGTGAAGCCTTTCGGTGGAAGGGCCTAATGGGAAGTCTTTAGATCATTGGGGTCATGCCCTTGAAAGGGATTCCGGGACCATACCCACTTCCTGGTTTGCTTCCTAGCCATGAGGTAGCTGTATTGCTCCACCATGCCCTTCTGCCGCCACAGGCCCAAAACAAAGGGGCTAACTGATCATAGACTGAAACCTCTAACACTGTGAGTCAAAACAACCCTTTTAGTTGATTACATGAGGCATTTGTTATAGTGACAGATAGCTAACTAACACAGAACCCAACCAAGTAAAGTAACATATATGAGCCATAAGACCTAAATGAAGATCATTTAAAAAATGCTGAAAAGTCAACAAAATATCTCATGTCTTTAGACTAGTGCGTTGGGTTTATTACTATTATTATGAGAATCTAAAGTTTTAAAAATTTCTAAAATTTCATATGAAGTAGTGATGAATGCCAATCAATCTCCTTTTGTATATGACTTGAACTGTGAGGTTGAAACTGATTCAACGGAGCAATGTACTCATTCTGAAATTATGCTGGTTTTAAATATCATTTGCATTTCTGTAGAGAAAAAATTATATAACAAACTCTAGTTCTTTTGTTTTTCAATTGATGAACAGCAGGACTCTGCAAAGCCGTAAGAGAAATAGTAGGAACTGAAATTTCAAATGCATTTTGGAAAATATGTACTTTGTACTCTTCAAAATCAGGGAGAGCATGTTCAGTGACGAGTCATAAAGATGCTGGGTTTGAAAGTGTATTCCTTTGAAGCTCTAAGATAAAATGAGGTCTGTGCTGGTGATGAAAATGATCACAAATAGAGATGTCTTATAAGCTTTTTTAGGGGTGTGCATGGAGGAAGCACCAAGAAACTACCAAGCCAACATTCCCTTCTGACTGCTCAGGTAAGGCCTCTCTGCAGGAAAGGGAGACTGTACTGCAGGTGCTGGTGACCTAAGGACTTTCCCTTAAGAAATTCGAACTCTAGTTAGGACCAAATACATGTATGGCTAATAACTCATGAAGCACTCTCTTTTTTTTTTTTTCTTTTCCAGTGGTGAGGACCTAACTCAGGGCCTTGCTAGCAAACGCTCTGCCACTGACCTAAATCCCCTACCCCAAGCACTCTCTACTTAAGTGCCCAGTTGAAAACCACATTAGTATCAAGAGAAATTAGGAGCTGAAAGTCCTAATGGTCTGTAGGGCCCTGCCAGGGCTGGCCTGACAAATCTGTGTGCTAGACACAGTTGTCTTGGGTGCCTTTTGTACACCATCATCAGCACAGACTGGGTTTTCTGTCTTTGGGCTTTCTGTTTTTCCCTTCAGCTCACTCTCCATCTGCTGGATTGTACCTATCATTCATTCCAGTTTTGTTCTCAACCTTTTTCAACAGTCCTTCCTACAGAGCTCATTGCAACTTGAAACTGACACACAATGGATCTGTGGTGTGGGATGTGAGTTCTGGTCCTGGCTCTGCTCCTCTCACTCAGTGTAACTCAGTATAATTTTTTTCAACCTAACCTCATCTCATTTTTTTAACCTTTCTTCATCTTTAAACCAAATGAGGAAGAATTAGGTAGGCTAACTATCTTCTGAGTATTAAATTGCCAATGTACATATATGAACTGTCCTCAGATGTGTTGGTATCTTTAAAAGATGGAAGAAGGACAATCTCTATTATCCCAATGCAATTTACAGCAAGAGTTAGCAAACATTTTTCTGTAAACAGTCCAATCAGAAATATTTTCAGTGTTGTGGGCCATACAGTCTCCATTGCAACTACTGTACTTAATTCTTCCACGGCAGCATCAAAACAGCCATACATAACTTCAAAAATTATCTAAAAAGACAGAGTGGGACAGAGTTGGTCTGCAGAGCATATTCTGCAGAACCCTGGATTAGAGTATGTTGCCTGGAGTCAAGTTGCTTGAGCTCAAAGCTCTGCTTTTCTCCTTATTTGTAAAATGGAATGGAGCTATTCCTACCTCATAGGGTATTTGTGGAAACTGAATGAGTTAATATGTATAAAGCACTCCTCTGTTTGTGAACTTTCTACTTGTGAGCAAAATCATATCCACCCAGCCTGCCTCAGACTAATTGCTCTAGAGGTCATTCGCATGACTCCATTTTGACTCTAAGACAAATATTCTTGTAGCTTTCTGCAAGGTGGTCTGTTGGAAAGCCAAGAAGCTTCTGAATCCCCTTCCAAGAAAAATGAAGAAGAAAAACTGTGGCAAAGTTATCTCATGTGAGGAAGAGTACTAGGTCATTAGTTTTTATTATTTCAAAATACTAGGTTCTTAGTGTACACGGAAATGATAGGAATATCAGGCCACCATGTTCAAGTTCATCACGGACTGTATAATGGAAGTGGTGGTAGAGGTGGGAGTGAAGGTGTGCAAACATCCATCACCACACAAATGATTTAGAAAACAGATGTGGATTCTCTTTGTCCTTTGAATTCAGTGACTGGACAGAAGAGCAATAATTGCCTACTCACTTGCAGTGGAGTTGTGCATTAGAGTATTTTCCAGCATTTCAGGTGGAGATGAGTTTTGCCTCGGATTGCATCATCAGCCCACATTGTTCCTCCTGTTTCTCACGTGGCACAGTGTCCGCATTTTGTGAAAGATTATTAATCTTTTACAAGGGCATTGTTGACAGTTCTGTAATCATTTATTTGAGTCATAAATCTTTTCTTTGATAAGTCAACGATGCCTGTTATATTTGGCAAGGATTTGCCAGGCACTAGCTAAACCAGAACGATACCATGGGGGGCCACAGCCAACACAGTGAGGCCAGGTCTCTAATAGACTCATGGTTATATTATTAGCCAGCTATGTGGCTCAGAACATTAATTACCTTTGTAACAAAGAGTCAGTTATCTAGTTTCTCTGGGATGTGGTTTCTTCATCTCAAAAATGATAAGTAAACTAGATGTGTAAGGCACTTGCTGGTTCCCCAGATTGCTCATATAGAATTGAGATGACCCCAGAAGGTCTGAAGTTCTGTAATTATCTCAAATCCTTTACGGGCCTTTGCAAAGTTTCTTGGTTCAGGAGGGATGATGGATAGGTTCATAATTCTAGTAGTGAAATTAAAATTTTCCAAGAAATGGTTGATCACAGATTGAGGATTAGGAATATATTAGTCTAAAGGGAGGCACCATCCAACAAGAGGCAGCAGGTGCTACTGTGACAGACTGGGAAGAAGACCCGAGTGGAGATTTGGTTCTGTTGCTTACCACCTACGGGAACTGGTCCAAATTACATAATCTTTGCGTCTATTTCCTTGTGAAATGGGAAACATGATCTTATGTCTACAACCTATATATCCAATAAAATGATTTTTGTTAAAGTGTTCTTTAAGCACTAAAATTCAGAATTAAAGCCACCGTTAGTATGCATTCCTTCTTAAAACAGAAAACACAAGATATGATTTTCAAATACTAGTGGGTAAAAAAATCAATAACCTGTGAAATGTTCTAAATTATCAGTAGTCATTCCTTCAAAATGCATGTTTTAGAGAAAGAGGGACAGTGAGAGAGAAAGAAAGACAGAAACAGCTTTATTTAGTTTTTCATGTGGCTTTTGTTGCTGCAACCCTCTGTTGCTTGTGTGGTTTTGGGGTTTGAACTCGCATCTTTGTGCACTCCAGGCAAGCACCATAACTGCTGAGCCACTGCTCCAGCTCCTTCAAAATGCATTTTATTCATAAATGCAGAAAGAAAAACCATGTTACCACCATAATGTGTTCCCCCAACAAGGACTTAGAGTATTAAAAAGTTCTAAACCTTAAAAAAAAAAAAAACGGAACTGTCCGAATACATCTTTACCTGATCTAAATGTTTTCGTTGCTCCTGTAGCTCACAGGACGCAGAGAAAAGCCTATGTGATGGGAGCTAGTTGGGGAGGCTGATGTTAATGTGTTTCCTTTATTCTGCAAGGCAGACTGAATGCTCCTGGCTAGGTTCTGCCAGCAGCCCTGACAGTTCTGGGTCCCCTCCAATGGAGGGAACAAAGACTGCGGTTTCTTTTGAAAAATTCTTTCTGAGCAGTGAGATTGTCTAACACAGTTTCCTTGATAAAGGGTTCATTATCTATCGTTGTGACTTTGCCCTTAATTTTTATGCTGAGAGTGTCAACAAGAGCATATTTAAGCCAATCCTTTTACCCAGACAGCTGTATCAGCACCCTGACAATTTGTGCCAGTGCTCAAGCCTTGGGTGTGGAATATAATCAACCATCGGCTAAATTTCCAATTAATTGAATCACCAAGAAATGTCATTTATTAGCTTGCTTTTCATTGTATTTACACTCCTTGTCACTTTGATAATGCTAGCTCATTTTCAGATAAAAATATAGAGCAGAATGCTTCTTCTCTAGCTCAATTGATACGTTCTTTATAGATATGAAAGGGCTGCTGTTGTTGGGGTAAGATGCCTGCACAGCCTTAGAAAAAGTGACCCTCTAGGAAGTAAATCGATATAATAATCAGCACACAATGAGTCTGTCTGAAAGAGTGTCTGTAAAAGGTGGAGGAGCCGATCGTGTACCATCCAAGTCTACACAAAGCGATTACGTTTTAGTCTCTCCGAGGTGGGACTGGAACGTGATGTTAACTCAGGAAATGGAAAGCTACATGTACGGCAAACTTTGTCAAAGAGTTTCAATCAAATTGAGGTAGCCCTGTGGAGTCCACGCAAAAGGAAACCAGAGAGTAAGAGCAAATCCGTGTTTATTGGACCATCCCAGGGAAAAAGTACCTGATGTGAAGGATGTACGGGGAGATGGACTCCACTGGGTGTCAGGGACACTTCATAGGAGTTTTCAGCTCCAGGATGAAATATCCAGCAAGACACTCCACAACCATTTATTCTGAATCTATGCTCATTTAAAACAACCCTTCAATGAATAATTTATTCTGCTTCTAAGTCCCCTTAACATCAGGAAGTAGGTAACGTGCACATGAAGATTTTCAGACTGCCTGTGTGTTCATGGAGCTTGCGCAAAGGACGAGAGCATTATAGCAAAGGTAACATCAGTCACAAGTAAGCATTGCAGAGTTGAATGTTTATTATAACAACTGCCTGGCAGACATTAGAAAATTCTCATTTTTTTAAAAAAAGTAATATATCATAATAATTTTCTGACTAATGGAATTAGAATGTCATGATGGAGTTAGAACGTCATGAGGAAGGAAATAACTTCTCTTCTTATATCTTCTTGAGGCATAATTGACGTAATAAATGCACATATTTAGAGTGCACAGTTTAATGAATTTGTCATAGATACACATTTACGAATCATCACAATCAAGACAACCGTGGTCGTCACCACACAAAATTTCTGCATGTCTTTTATAATCCATCCACCTGTCTACTTCTACCTCATTCTGGCAAAGCAGCAGGTAAACATTCATCTGCTTCTTGTTACAGATTGGTTTGTATTTTCTGGAATTTTACATAAAGTCAAGCCATGTGTATAACTGGGTTTTGCTTACTTAATTTTTGTTTTGGTCTTGCTTTCTTCTCTCAGCACCATAATTTTGAGATTCATCCATGTTGTGTATATCAATATTTTGTTCCTTTTTTCTTGCCAAGTAGTGTTCCATTATGTGGGACTACTGTAATTTGTTTACTCGATTACCTGCTAAATGGGCATTTGAGTTGTTCACAGTTTGTGGCTACTGCAATAAAACTGCTATGGACTATCATGTCCCATTGTTGTATGAAAATATGCTTTCTATACTTTCATTTCTCTTAGCTACATACTTAGGGGTAGATAGCCTGACCTCATTGTGGATGCATGTTTAAGTAAAATAAATGGCCAAACTGTTGTCTTGCTTGTACCAACTGACATTCCTGCTATCAGTACAGCAGTTGCATTTGCTCTTTATGCCGGTCAATGTTTGGTATATTCAGTCTTTATAATTTTAGCCATTCTAATGTATATGTAGTAATATCTCATTGTTTTCTTTTCCAGTTCAACGAACATTTATTGAGAACCTAGAAAATGCGAAATACTTTAATCTCAGTCAGTCCTTAGTTTTTTTTTAAATTATTATTCTGGTAAAATACATAATATTAAATTTGCCATTTTAACCACTACAAGTGTACAATTAAGTGGCATTAATTATATTTGAAATGCTATGCACCCATCAGCACTATCTATTTCTAAAATTGTTTATCATTTCAAACAGAACACCTGTATCCCTAAGCAATAAATCTGCATTCCCCTCTCCTACTCTGTAACCTGTATTTTCTGTCTTGATAAATTTGTCTCTTCTAGATATTTCATGTAAAGCGAATCATATAATATCTGTTCTTTTATGTCTGGCTTATTTCATTCAGCATAATATTTTAGTGTAAGTTTCACCTATGTTACAGTATGTATGGAAACTCCTGTCTGCTGAATATTACACTGTGTGCTATATAAACATATGAATGTATATAACATTTTCTAATCAGATGTTGATGAAAACGTGGATTATTCCAGTTTGGAGCTATTGTTATGTTCTGTTGTGATTGACACTTCTGGTTTTAATTTGCATTTTCCTAATGATAAAGATGCCTCTGTACATGAGCTTGTGCCATCCATGCATCCTCTTTACTAAAGTGTTGTACAAATCTTTCAATAACTTTTTTAAACTGTGGGTTTTCTTTTACTGAGTTGTAAAAGTGCCTTAGGTAGTCTAAATACAAATTCATTGTTTGATATGTATTTTTCAAATATTTTCTACAAAAAGTTGACATTTTACTTCTATAAGTGTCTTTTGGAGAACCAAATTTTCATTTTTTTTCAGTCTTGATGAAATCCAATTTACTGATTTTCCCCTTTTTATTCAGTTCAAGCTTTTTTTGTTTAATATTTAAGAAATCTCCAAGTACATGCTTTCTTTTGGTATTTTTATAGTTTTAGCTCTTAAATTTTGGTTTATGACTCATTTCATGTTAATTTTTTCTATGGTGAGGTATACGGGTCAAGGTTTGTTTGTGTTTTAGTCAGCTTGTTTCCTGCTGCAACCAAAAACCTGACAAGAACACTTTAAGGAGGAAAGATTTATTTTGGAGGTCATGGTTTCAGAGGACGCAGTCTATAGATGGCTGACTCCATTTTTGAGGCCCAACGTGAGGCAGAACATCATGTGTGTGGCTGGGGAGAGAAAGAGAGAGAGAGAGAGAGAGAGAGAGAGAGAGAGAGAGAGCTGTCTTCACTATGACAAAATTCAAACCCCAAAAGCATGATCCTAATGACCCACCTCCTCCAGACACATCCCACTGGCCTGTAGTTACCTCCCAGTTAATACTTAATCAGTGGATTAATGCACTGTTTAGGTTAAGGATTTCATAACCCAATAATTTCACCTCTAAACTTTCTTGCCTTGTGTCACCCATGAGCTTTTGTGGGACACCTTATATCCAAATGATAAAAATTTGTCTTTGCATATGACTTTCCATATACTTCATGCCCAGTGATGGTTTAGTACCCTTTGTAGATGTTGGCAGAGATCTTTTTTTAAATCTGTCCCCATATCTGCCTCTGACTTATCAGACACTCAGTTATGCTATCTGAATAGCACTTGCATTCTATTGCTTCAATAATCACCAACACAAGAACGTAGTATCAAGTTTCCTTTTATCCTTCAAACCCTTCTCCCTTACTGAGTGCCTGTGCATACTAGGCAATCTATTAGCTGTTGGTTTTATACAAAAATAAAAAGTGACCCTTGTTTTCAAGAAAATAACTGCCCCAAAATTTAATTCCATGTCCTATTTTTTATTAGTTCAATTGCAATTACAATTTTTAAGTCTAATTTCTTAAGACAGGTGAAAGCAATATTGAATAAAATTTAACTGAAACTATCACTCAAGTGTCTTACCATCACTTCCATCTCATGCTGGTGGATTTATTTAAAGTCTTATGGGTTTGAGGACTGAAGAGTTAAGAAAGACAAAGATTCCCAGAGTGCATATTATAATCAGAGACCTTTGAGTGCGGTGACCAATCTGACTTGCTCTCTGGAATGCAGTTGAAAGTGCCCTCTCTTTCTAATACTTGAACAACAGCTTGTAGGAACTCTGAAACAACAAAAAGAACTACAGCACAGTTGGCCTTCTGAATTCTTCTCTGCTAATAAGCATTCTGGTCAATAATTTATATTCATGTTTCACTATAAATATGTTTAGCCTGTGTAATTTGCCATAGAGGAAAGTTTTAAGCTAATATGCAGATATTCTCCCCATTTTTCAGTTATCAGGCAGGAGAAAATGGAAAGAAAGATATTGAGCAAAAGACTGTGCATTTTGACCCCATGATTGCAAGCAGAGGTATCTTACCCATCACCAACTCCATCACTGAGTGCCTACAATGCTTGGTGTGGGTAGAGAACAGAACATGCAATATACATGTGTCCTTAGATCAACATTTGAACAAGCCAGTACTCTTCTTGGGGAATCTTTTTAAGTCCACTTAATTTTATGATTCACAGCATCATAAAAGCACAAACTTGGGGAATATCACACTGGCAAAGACTAATTCCACATTTCAAAAAATGTTGAATTAATTGCCAGAATTTAATAATTGGAAAATTGCCCATAAGAATTTAGATTTTCAGCTTCTCTTTAAAAACTGGAAGTTCTGGCAAATCTGGGCTGACTCCAATGGGGCAACCGTTAGCTAAATGGTAGTCAGCTACTCGCTATAAAAGCCATTTGCTTTCCTACCTGGATTCTCCAAGGTAGCACTTGGGTTTTTTTAATTAAAAAATTGAGTTATTGTACAATCATAAATCCTTATAAAGTAACAATATGATATGCATATATTCTTAAACCAGAATTACCCCCTAGATTCATACTTGTTCTCCCTTCCTCTCTCCTCCCTCATATGTCCCCATCCTCTGATCCATACATCTCTGTGATTACTCTAGATTGTATGTTGCTACGACTGACTACCTTTCACACAGGCTTGGGTTTCCCTCCAGCCTCCACAAATGAGTGAAAACATTTAACCCTTGACTCTCTGCATTTGGCTAACTTTGCTCAGTATTTCTTCCATCACCATCCATTTACTTTCAAAGGTTGCAATTTCGTTGTGTCTAATTGCTGAGTAGAACTCCATGGTATACATATACCACATTTTTAGATCCATTCATCCAGTGAGGGGCATCTGGATTGGTTCCATAATTTAGCTATTGTAAATCAGGCTGCCATGAATATAGATTTTGCAGTATCGCTGTAATGTGCTGATTGCAACTCCTGTGGAAAAATACCCAGAAGAGGGATAGATGGATCGTATGGTGGGTTCATCCCTAATTTTTTGAGGATTCTCCACACTGCTTTCCAGAGGAGCTGTACCAGGCTGCAGTTCTACCAAGAATGTGCCAGTGTTCAAATTTCCCCATAGCCCCCTCAGCATCCTTTATTGCTTATATTCTTCATTTTTGCAAATCTGACTGGAGTGAGGTGAAATCTTAATATACTTCTAATTTGTATTTCTCTGATTACTAGTGATTTAGAACACTTTCTCATGTATTCATTGACTTGCTCAATTTCTTCTGTTGAGAGGTTTCTATTTAGCTCTTTGGCCCATTTATTGATTGGATTATTTGTGTTTTTGATATAAAGTTTTTTGAGTACTTTGTAAATTCTGAATATTAGTCCCCTGTCAGAAGAATCACGGGCCATGATTATCTCCCATTCTGTAGGATGTCTCTTGATGATTTTGACCAATTCTTTAGCTGGGCAGAAGATTTTTAGCTTAATGGCATCCCACTAATTGATTTTTGACTTTAATTCTTTCACTTTAGGAGTCGCATTGAGAAAGTCTTTGCCTACTCCCAAATGCTGGAGTGATGGTCCTAACTTTTCTTCAACATGGGCAGTTATATGGTAGCTGGTTTAATTTCTAGTTCCTTGATCCATTTTGATGTGATGTTTATGCAAGGTGAGAGATAAGGATCTAATTTCAACTTTCTGCAAGTGGCTGTCCAGTTTGTCCAGCACCAGTTTTTGAATAGGCTGTCATTCCTCCATGTTATATTTTGTCCCGCTTTGTCAAAGATTAGATGTTTAAAGATTTATGGGTTTGTTTCAGAGTATTTTATTCTATTCCATTCATCTTCATTCCTATTTTGATACCAGTACCATGAGGTTTTTGCTACTATAGCTCTATGGTATAGTTTTAGATCTGGTATTGCAAAACCACCTGTTTCGACTTTCTTGCTTAGTGTTTTGGCTATTCTGGGTTTCTTCTTGTTCTAAATGAATTTTAGAATTGTTTTTTCTATATCTGTAAAGAATGACATTGGAATCTTGAAGGGAATTGCATTGAATCCATATAGTGCTTTTGGCAGAATGGCCATTTTAATTATGTTAATTCTAAAGCAGCAGTTCCTAAAATCCGGCTTCACATTGGAATCATGTGAGGATATTTAACAGTTACTAATGTCTACATTTTGCCTCTACAGATTTTGATGTAATTCATCTGGGATGCAGACCAGATAGGAGAATTTTTATAAGCTTCCCAGGCAATGGTAACGTGTGACCAAAAATAAAGGCCTTTTTCTAAGATAGTGCTTCTCAGAGTTTAACGTGATGTGAATCACCTAGAAATATTGTTGAAATGTGAATTGTGAGCCAGTAGGTCTGTGATAGGTCCTGGGATTTTGCATTTCTAATAGGCTCTTACATGATATCAATGCAGTTGGTCTATGGATTTTGCTTTAAGAGGTTAGCAAATAAAAGTGTCCTACTGGTCTCGGGGTGGATATTTTCTCAGCTTTCTCTGGTGTGGGGGGTCCTTAGCTTCCTAAGTCTGATTTCCAAACCACCTTCACTGCTGTTGTGCAGAATACCCAACACCCCCGTGTCCCTGTTGGAAACTGTACATACTCTTGACATTTTGAGTTCTTTGGTGGTGGCATCCCCTGATAGCTATGTTTGGCCATTGCTGATTGAAACGTGGTGTTTGCATGCTTATATGAGCATATCATTGTGGTAAGTTCCAGTATGTGTTCCCAGAAGCCCTACAACAAGTGTTCTCAAAGTCTAGAGTGCATCAAATGACTTGGGGGGCCTATTAAAATAGATTGCTATAGTCTACTTCAGCATTTCTGATTTGTGAGGACAGAAAGTTTGCATTTCAAGTAAATTCTTAAGAAATGCTCATGATGCTGATCCAAAAACCTAAGAATTCTGGAGAGAAGAAAGGAAGGGAGGTCATGCAATAGTCCTCTGGGCTTTGTCACATGTCTTTTTACCTTATAATTGCTATATTTTGGGATTTTTGGAAAAGATTAAAGGGTCATTTTAAAGACAATTTTAAATACCACTATTTTATTGCCTTTTGCTTTTACTTCACTGAAATCAATAGAAAATGGAAACAAAATGCCAATACTAGTGATATGGGAGAAGATATCAATTTAAAATTAGACAAATTATTCAGCTCCTGTGTTTGGAAAAAGAGCCTTAAGCTATGTGTTGAAATATGACAGAATTAAAATACAACATATGCCAGAAATAAATTGCTGATGACTGTCTTTAAAAAGGAGGTGCAATTAGGGATTTTATACAATAGCAGTGCATAAGTCTCTTTCCAGGAACCTGGCATGTACTAAATGGTAAGGTTTTCATTTTCAGAGTTTCTTCAGAGTTGAACCTAAAGGAAATGCTGAGAATGGTGCAGCAATTTCATCCCAGCTTATTGGACTGGATCAAAGTAATTCTACCAGAAACTGAGACACATCATTCCTTCTACAAAGCTAAGAATCAACCAGGCCCTTCATTTCATATAGTAGGTGTGAAGAATGAACCTTGATAAATTGCATGTTTACATTTTGGATTCTTAAACTTGATGTGGGTAGCTACCTGTTTTTGTCTCTGCTTCAAGAGACATCTTGGAATAATAGAAACACCAGTACCTGAATAGTCTAAAGTGGAATGCACTTTTCCATTAGAATGTGAGTCACCTTTAAAAGTACTATATTTTCTAAGGAAAGGCAATGAATTTCAATGATGTTCTTTCTTCTACTTCCAACACCCACCTAATTCAAAGTCTGATACGTCTAAATGCTTGGTTAAAAAGAAAAAAGTAATGTTTTTGCAAGGATGTTGGGAAATAGCTGTAAAAAGAGCTTTAGGGCAACTGGTGTGTGTGTGGGGGGGGAGTGCAGGTCTCTAAACTGCAAAACTAAAACCCCAAAACCAAACAAAATAACACCCGCCCGCCCCCCTCCCCGCAGCAGATAATCTGGGAAGAGCTTTAATAAAGCAAACTCTTACTAGAGGTTTTAATCGGAACGAGAACATAGGATGCTGGTATTTCATTTTATCGTCAGTGTAAGGTTTGTTTGAACCAATACTAGCTTTTTTTCCTGGGCAATTTGTCATTACTTGGAGGATCTGCATTTTACAAGGAACACGTTTAAAAAGCAATGCAATTTCATCTGAGCTTCTCCCACTCGGCCAGGTGCAACGAGGGGCTGGAGGAATGCCTGAGCTACCTACATCTGTTCAGTCATTTTAGGGCTACAAGAGATCAGCCAGCGTACGCCCTCTTCATAAAACTCTCTTCCCTTCTCTACCGCCCATCTGGCTCCCGGAGGCGGCTGTGCCAGGCTCCTGTAGTCCGCCGCAGCCTCGGGCACTCGTCCCTCCGGTTCACCCTTTCACCCCTCCTTCACCTCCGGAGTGCCAAGCCGGGTGGCTCGGTTTTTCCGCCCACTCAGGAGGCTGTGCAGGCGAGGTTGGGAATTGCACGGCCTCCCGGCTTTGGTGAGCCCTGGAATCCGGGTCCTCTCCACTTCAGCTACTCTGCTGAGGCGTTCGGGGCTCCGAAGAAACTGGGATTGGTAGTAAGACACCGGAGTTAGAGACGCAGCCGGCCTCCAGGGAGATCCGAACTTGTCTCGGTCCTCTCCTAGTCCCTGGGTCTCTACTCTGGGAGACGCCCAGCAACCGAGCCTACAGCCAACATTGGGCGCGGAGAGCTAGAGCGCTAGGCAGCGGATGCAGCGCGCGGCCTGGACGCGGAGGGTATCCCCGCAGCTGGGGGCGGAAGACAAGGGCGGCTGCAGGAAGGGTCTGCACCGCCCCAGCTCCGCTCGCCGACCTCGGCGGCCCTCGGCTGAGGCCGGCAAAGTGAGTGGCAGGGCAGAGGGCGCGGCGCGGGAGGAGCGGGGCGGGCACGCGGGCGCTGATTGGTGTGGTTTCGGGGGCGGGGAGCGAGGGGCGGGACTAGGGGCGGGGCCCGGGCTGCTAGCTGTAGCTGCTGTAGCTGCGGGTGCACGGAGAGGAGTAGCGAGCAGCTGGAGCGGAGTTGGAGGAAGCGGTAGCTCGGGCGAGGGCGGCGGACTAGCGGGTCGGAGACTTAGAGCTAGATCGGGAACCGCCGGTCAGTTGGAGCGCTGGATCCGGGGGGCGTCGGAGTCGTGAGCTCAGGAGGCCTCCATAGCACCAACCCAACAGAGGAAGGAAGCCGGCCGGCGGGGGAGGTAGGCGTTTGAGGCGGCGGGTCCGGGTGTGTGTGCTCGGGAGGGGGAGGTGGTGCGTGCGTGCGCGGCTGCCTCCGCTCTCTTCCTGTCACCAGCAGCCGCTTCTCCTTCTGCAGAGCCAAGCCGGGGGAAGCGGGCCGGCTGCTGGCGCCCCCGCCGTCCGTATCCTCCGGCCACCAGGCAGCTTTCCCCGGCTCGTGGCCAGCGCCCTGCGTGCTGCTGGCCACCTCCTGGCTCACGTTTCACCGGCCCTCCTGTGAGCTGGTTCCCTACGCCGCCGGGCGCGTTCGCCCCGGCAGTTGCCAACCAGCGCGGGCTTCTCCTCCCGCCCCAGTCAAGGCACGCTTCCGAGGGTCCCCCCTGTCGCCTTTGCTGCAGTTTCCTGGGGCCCTTCACTGGAGAAGAGCTCCTTAACCGCTGCCTTAGCATTAGCGGAAAGGAGCGCTCCCTTCCCCGCCGCCCTTCAGCTGCAGCTAGGGTCGCTGTCTTTCCCTGGGCGGGCGGCGGTGGTCCCCAGAGCTCGCCCCCAGCTCCCGCCCTCCGAAGTTTGCCGCCCTCCTCTTCCGGGGTGGGGGAAGTGCGCCTCGGGGCGGTTGGTCGCTGGGGCCCTAAGTCGGCTTCTAGTGCTGGCCAGTCTTGGGCAGGTTGTTGGAGGCTTATTTAGTGGGGTCTGTGCACAGCCCGGAAATCCAGCTTTTTGTAATGTCAAGAGAGGCTGGAGGGACCTGCCCAGCAATATGGAGCCGACCGAGAGAGCAAGCGAGCGTGCAAGCTGGAGCTAAAACATCGGGGGGAATTGTCTGGAAGCCACAGCTTCTACACTCACTTCCCAAGGGCAGAAACTGCCTGCCAGATCTCGAGACAAAGGATAGAAAAGCTTTGACCAGGCATCCTTGTACAGAAATGCATTCTAATAACAGAATTCGAGCATAAAAATGCAAGGGTGTGAGCGGAATGGCTGTTACACGTTGAATGCAGAATGTGTAGGAACTGGATTTGGGGGAATTCTGCTTTGGGTCGCTGTTAAATACCGGAAAGGTCTCACTCCCACGGTTAATTCCCGGAGGAGCTGTAGCGCAGTTGGTGTCCGAGTGAGTTTACTCTGTTTGGGGGTTTCATGATTTTATGATTTTTTTTTTTTTTTTTTTGGCCTCACTCTGTTCTTTTCCTCTTTGTCAGTGCGACTAGGAATGGATAAAGCAGTTCCGGGTTTTGAATGCAGCATATGATTGTCATTTCAGTGTGATGAGTTTCAAGTTTTAGTTGTTAGGCGGGATATTCACAAAGCTTATTGACCTAGGCTTTATGTGGAATCGTTTTAATATTTCATTAGCTCGAGTTTTGGCAACCTTAAAGATGCCAGGGTCATTTCTGACTCAGGTCATCAGAGTAATAGATCTTCAATGTATAAATCATTAGGAATTTAGTGCCTTCTGCACAGGAGAGCCACAAGCATCATTTATCCTTGAAAAAGGAAAAAGCACCTTTTTTCAGGATATTTTCTTTGTAATGAGCAAAACACTTGTTTTGCAAAGTTTAAGCAACATTTGTTCACAAGAACACTATTCTTTGCTTGCTTGTAAGTGGTTATTCAAGATTAGTATCATTTGTCAAAAAGTTAAGTCTTGTCCTGAGAGAGAGAGAGAGAAGAAGAAGAAAGAAAAAAAAAAAAAAAACGAACTCAGTAATGCAAACCCCTAGGGACTGAAGGCAGCTGTGTCCTCTAGTAGAGGCACAATTCCTAGGACTAAGCCCCAGATGGGGGATCACTAGGGCATCCTAGAAAGAAGGCATGGAGCAAGACACAGCCAACAGCCAGGCACCTGGGCTTTATCAACTCACTAGCCCTTAACTTTTTGACAAATGATACTAATCTTGAACAACCACTTACAAGCAAGCAAAGAATAGTGTTATTGTGAACAAATGTTGCTTAAACTTTGCAAAACAAGTGTTTTGCTCATTATAAAGAAAATATTCTGAATAACATTTTTTTGCGTGTATGTGCCCCAGTTTGTTGGTTCAGAGTCAAATTTAAAACTGGAAAGGACAGTGAGGCAAACTCCAGGCTTTGCAAAAGTAATGGATAAAGTCACTGTTGGCTTTTTCAGCTTTTACATGCCAATTGCTAGTAGTTATTAGAGGGTCATACTACTTTTTCCATAGAAATTTATAGATATCTATGATAGAAGAAAGTTTTATGTATCTGATAGCAGTTTTCAAAGTGTAATATCCATTTACTTTTAACTTTCATCTTGATTTGGGACCTCTTCTTAGTTGCATAACAGAACTCTGCAGGGTACACCCTGTTAATCTGTTTTATCTAGTTTTTTTTTTAATGTTGACAATACTGTCTTTTCACATCTGTGATGCTGTATAGTCTACGTAAAAACCATTTCATTTTCTATTGATTAAATATATCATTTTAGCTATTTTTTGAGTTTAATACATTTTCATTATAAAGTTGGTTTGGTAAACTAAAGTGGTATAATTAGTTATAGGGATACACATTTCATTTATCGGCAGTGATAGATGTGGGGTATGCATTTATCTTCTGGAAATGTTGATTACACCTGAGGTGTTTTTGGAAGGATTTGAATCTAAGTGTAAATATATTCAACTTACCCAAACTTTGTACTGTTAAAAGTGTTGGCCATTCCTTGAATTAGATTTTTCCATTAATACCATGTAATTTTTAGTTTGGTATGTTGGTTTAAAATTCCTATTTTTTTTCCAAACCTCCTAGGTAGTTCAAGGAGTATTGTAAAAAAGGCATCCACTTTGAAAGATTGTCCACATAGTCATCCAAAACAGGAACAATTCTAGTTCAGCTTTTGTCACATTTGCATTTTGTTATTTACAAAATGTGCTTTATTGAATAAGGAGATGGTGAGTGAGCAAGTAGAATATAACAAGCAGACTTGATGTTTGCATGAGTTGATTTAATTCTCCTAATATTTGATCTGATGCAGAAGAAATGAGAAGTGCCTGAGTATCCATATATTATTCCAGGCTAACCACAGATCTCTCTTACAGGGTACAGGGTTTTGCTAGTAGAGACAAGAACATGAAGTATCACAGTGAAGCCCTGGAAGACTAGAATGCTACTTATCAATGGAAGAGATTATCAATTTGGCTTTCACTTTATTAAGCTTAATATAAATTCTATCATAACTTTTTAATAAAAACTTAGTTTGTTAATTGTTACAGTATTCATCTTATTTATTGCATTTTGTCTCCAGTCTTGCTCACCATCCTAATGTGATGCTGTAACCATCCTAATGTGATTATGTGCCACAATTCTGCCAATACTGTTACCGAAATTACTTGCCTGAAAGAGTGGCAATTAAAGAGCATTTCATGTATGCTAAACCAAATGAACTGAAAAATAGACTGTAATTACTTATAAATGCGTGTTTGGCCTATGTTCGGTTTTTGTTTTTGTTTTGTGAAAGAGTAGAATGAGTGTAGTACAGCTTTTTCTGAAAAAAAAAAAAAAAGTCTACTGTAAGAACATCTTTGGAGATTGTCTTTGGCCAGCATTGTTTTCCTTAAAGTAAATCAAGTAAGTACCCACAGGCACCTGTAGTCAAAATAGTTTACAGGTTAATGATCACCCAGGAGAGTTTGGAACTCACAGGAGTCTGGCCAAGTGTCAGGAGGCTCCACCAGTGGGCGTAGTGAGTTGATAAAGCCCAGGTGCCTGGCTGTTGGCTGTGTCTTGCTCCATGCCTTCTTTCTAGGATGCCCTAGTGATCCCCATCTGGGGCTTAGTCCTAGGAATTGTGCCTCTACTAGAGGACACAGCTGCCTTCAGTCCCTAGGGGTTTGCATTACTGAGTTCGTTTTTTTTTTTTTTCTTCCCCTCTCTGTCTCTGAGGACAGCACCTGGAGCAGCCACCAAACCCTGTTGGAAAGGAGTACTATCCCCTAACTTTCACCTCGCCTTGCTCTGCCCCAACACGCATGCACAAACACACGCCCACAGTCCCTCCCAGATCTCCTTGACCCTGACCTCTACAGAACCACCCTCAACCTCAAGTAGGGAGAGAACTGGTTGGGCAAAGTCCACATGCAGCCTTTATCTGTCTGTCTGTCTGTTTACAGTAGAGAGTTTTATTTTAGCTAGCTTTAGGATTGATTTAGAACTGTTTGCAGCATTTAGAGGCAATGCAAGAGAAAATCCCTGGCAAACATCTGTTCCTATTTTAAATCTGAATTTAAATCTGAATTGTTGGGGCTGCAGTGGTGGCTCAGCGGTTATAGCACTTGCTTAGCATGCGCAAGGATGTGGGTTTGAACCCCAGCACTGTGTACACACCAAAGTGTCAGAGCAACAAAAGCCACATGAAAAGCTTAATAAAGTTGGTTCTCTTTTTCTCTATCTCGCTGTCCCTCTCTCGTTAAAAAAAAAAAAAAAGAATCTGAATTGTAAAAATGGCAGTAACATTCAATGCTAATAGTACCAGTAGTAACAGTACCACAGCTGCAGTTTACTTTGTAACTTCAAGCACATTATTTAACTCTTCTCCGCTTGTTTTTTCATTTGTAAAATGTGGATAATAATTGTATTTAGGGTGGTTGTGAGGATTAAATGAGTCAATACTTGTAAAACTCTAAGAACTGGCCCTGGCACTTAGTAAACACTGATCTGGTGTTAATTACATTAAGCTGTTATTGTCAAGCATGGAGCTCCATGCTTTGTATGTGTAATTTCCTTTAATCCTCATAATGACCCAGTGGGGCATAGGTTTGCTTATTCTGTCTTACAGGTGATAAAAGTGTGCCAAAGAGAGGTTTAAGTGATTTTTCCCAACATTATAGATCGAGGCACCAATGGGGGCAGCGCCTCTATTTGCAACTCTGTGTTCATACAAAGCTTCTTGCCAAGAATTTTAAGGAGTGGTCTCCCTCCCCCCCCCAAAAAAAAAAGAAAAAAAAAAAGGGACGTCGGTCATCTCCTTCAGTCCTCTGCATCCATAGCCACTTCCTCTGTGCTTCTCTATTGTGATGATGCAGAGAACCAGACAGATTAGCCTTCTGGCCTTTTCTGGGTGAGAGGATCTGTTCCTCACATCCTGTAAGTTGCATCAACCTTTTCTTTCATGATTACCCTGTAGTTTCTAAGGGCTGCTGTCCTCTGGATTCTGGTTACTCTCTATTCTGCTCCTCCTGTAGTGCTCAGGGGCACCCATCACTGTTACTGCTTTCTGAAGAGCCTCAGCTCCTGTGCTGAGGCAGGTGCTGTCTACCCCTAAAGGGTTGGTGGGCAGGAATTGCAAATGGCCCTCTCACATCAACCCATAGCGTGGAAGCAGGCAGCGCATCTAATTAGCTGGTTATTTTGAAAAGGAACTGAGATATTGGAAGCCTATAACTTTGGACTTAGACTGAGCCCATCATTTTCATTCTATTTTACTTGAGATAAATTCACTGTAAGACCATCATTTTAAATTGAAGGTACCCTACTCATTGTGTTTTCTGGGATATTTGTGGGTTTTTTTTCCCTTTCTTGATTTCCAAAAATTCAAAAAGGTAGAAAAACATTTTAAAGTAACATTTGAAAAAAAAAAAAAGACTATGAGTTGAGGTGGAAGGTTCTTTTAGACTCAGAACTAGAGGACTGAGAGGGGAAGATGGAATAGAAGGTGGTGTGGTTGTCACCCTAGGACATCCCTGTGCCCTCTTTTCCTCAATTGAAGGCCCATTTTGTGCCACCCCCCAGTGCCAAATATATGACAGAATCATATAACTATAATATATTCTCTATTTAGTATGATATAAAAATATCCTTTAAAAAATCTTAATGTTTATTGATGCATTATAATTACACATAATGGTGGTGTGTATTTTTCTATATTTATATATGAATATAATATAATTTGTTCAGTTTCATTCCTCAACAACCCCCTTTTCCCTCCCTCTAAAAGTATCCTTTATTCCTGCCTCCACACCAAGCTTTCCAAATCCTGTCTTTCATAAAAGAGGAATGAAGAAAGTCAACAAAAATCGAATTTTATTTGCTTCTTTGCAGGTTATAGGGTTAAAGTGAAAATCTGTTTTTTCAGCAGTTTGTTAAGTAGTCATAGATTGCTATTTGTCAAGCATCAGAAACAATTTTATCTTGAACAGAATGAGAATTGATCAGTATATGGGCAGAGAAAGAATATGTACTTCCAATTAATGGGACAGCAAGCAGTTGTTAAAACGATTGAAACACAGCAAAATAATTCTCTTGAAGGAAATTTTGAGTTGTTGCATATGCTATATGAGTAAGTTAATTTGTTGTTCAAAGGATTTCTTTATACCTTTTGTTACAGTAATTTGTGTACACATTAGCTTGGAATTTTTATCATGAAACTGCCTTCATTATTTGAAAATAATAAATTGTAGATAGTGAATATCCACATATAAAAAATGTTACTATATGAATAATTATGTTGGATTTTGGTGCAAATAGTTCTGAGAACAGGTGTCTGTAGCCAGAGAGAATGGAGGCATAATCTGGTGACTATATAAAAGATATATTCTGTCAGTCTGGGTAGATAGGGCCCCAAATCGATCTCAATAGGGCTATACAGGTACTGCCAAATGCCTCAGGCTGCTGTGCCTTTTACAGTCCTAAGGAGAATTTGAGGGCAAAAGAAAAGAGAACTTGCCAGTCCGCTAGATGTGACAGTCCTCGTGACTCTGGATTAATGCTTCACATACCCCATAGGGAGGAGCTGAGTTGTTAGAAATTGTGCAACAGGAGCCCAGGAGTGTGGCAGGGGGCAGAGATGCCAAGAAGGCTACTGGTGGCAGAAGCTAAGCTCACAGAGAAGTGGGCAGCATTCCAGAACTGGTGTGCTCAGGATTCTTTTATTCACTAGTTTATGGACTTCTCAAGCAAGGATGCATTTTAATGAGGTTTCTTTGAAGAAAATTTGCATGGCTGGGATGCAGCATCTTGGACTTGGAGGAACTGCTGCTGCGTTATAATGTCTTCTTTTTGTGCAGGTGCATGAAAGCCAAACACTTATCAACAAGACTGCTATCTGGAAAGTAAGGGCAGACGTTCAAAGTTAGTTTGAGAGGCCAGCTTGGGCAGGCAAAGAATCACTGGCACCACTGACATATCTGAGCTACCTTTGATTATCCAAGCAAGTTGAGCTCAGGCAATAGGTTCTGGTGGTGGTAAAAGTTGGGTCACTAGAGCCAAACTGCTTGAATCTGAACTTAGTTTCCATTTCTAAATTGCTGAGTGTAATCATGGTCAAAATACTAAACTTTGCGCACCTTGGTTTTACAAAGTTAGACTCTTAGTACTGCCTACCTTACAAGGTTATCTTGAGGATCAAATGGGTTAATACACACATAGCTCCCAATAAGAGTGATAATGATGGTGACGACGATGACATTCATTAATACGGGCATGGCAGTCAGGGGAAAGCGTACTATGTGCAGTCAGGTAGAGGTGTCTGCTGCCTCTGCCCTGCTACGGACTCTCTGAACCTTACCACCAGGTGATCAAGTCCTCAACCCCACAAAAAAGGCTGGTCTGCTGTACCTCATTTTTTATAACATTGTTCTCAAGTCCCTTAACTGACACTGAATCATGGCTGACCTTCATTTGTTTAACCTGTCATGCCAGCGTTGATCTTATGACTGGGCTCTCTGAGGACGGGAGTATGGTATTCTCACAATCTTGAAGTCATAGAAGAGTGGGGGTTCCTTTATGAGACTAGGACTCAGAGTCCTGCAGAAGATTTTTTTTCCTTACACAGAAAATGAGGTTCTTGTGGTAAGTGGTAAGTGAGAGCACGTAGAGACCTCTAGGTCCTCTGACACATAGGGCGGGGACTGCGTCCCTGGAGTTTAGCCTCTTTAGTCATTAGGTTCCTCAGGGTTCTTTTGCCCTTTGCACGGATTTACCCTTGGGCACACTCAAGCATGGTTTTCAGGTTTGTAAACCCTTGAAAAGACAAGGTTTCTTACCACAGTGACGCACGGTAAGGAGCATGCACAGCTACAGAGGTGTGCTGTGGCTGGGACTTGCTTGATAGTTGCTGGGGGTTGGGGGATTGTTATGCTTCCCATTCTGTACAAATCCCACCCAACTGGCCCACTGAGTGATTGAAATTGAGGAAGTGCTAGGCAGCAGCTGGCATAAAAATCTACCCAGCTTACTGGTTGAATTTTTTTTTTTTCCTCCAAAAAGACATAACATTGCCAGGAAAAGCTAACAAAAATTTCAAGGCAGATTTGGAGGAATTAAATTATTCTTAGGCATATTGCCTGGTTTCTAAGCATTTAGGGATATGTAAATTTTCATGTTCTTTAGAGTTCTGTGTCTTTTGTTCAGAGAACATTAGAACTAGAAATGAGATTTGCTAGTCTTACATTTTTGTATGAATTTATGCAATAGTATTTGATTCTGGATCTTTCGAATGGAGAGTTTTCTTCAAATGGATAATATAGCTTGTTTTTCTCATATCCTCCACTGGATGCATTGTTTTCTGTGATGACTGAAATGCAAGATACAGTCCGATACCAAATTAATATTCTTGCTACACAAAGACTCCTAGCGTTTGTTTTTGCTTCCTTTAATATGTAATTCTCCTAAGAGTGTTATTGTATTACTGCTAAGAGGCTTTAACCACGTAAAGTTTACTACTTTACTCTTCTGAATGCAACATAACAATTAGTCTATGATTAGATTTCACTTCTTAAGAAGCCTACATTGAGGAGTGTCTATAATATTAAACTTCTAAAGTGTTTCACTCTTCAAAATGTATAAAAGCTCTCTTTGCTTTCATACCCTGAAATTGTGTGGGTATTCTTTTATTGCTTTATTGTGCAGCCATCTTACCAGAGGCCTTTAGGTTGCTTTTACTCTTTATAATAATGATAACTGAGAAGCAGTGAAGAGGTGTGTGTGTGTGTGCACGCGTGCACACACACTCATGCGCAAGCTGTCCTATCATCCATCTACTCTGACTTTCTAATTCTTGAACTTAGTCCTTGACTCTCCAATTGTTCTACCTCCTCTATGGTTTAAAACAAAAAGAAAACTATTATCCATTTTCCTGCCCACTAAGCCATCTTTCTAGAGTCCTCTGCAGCAACTATTAGTACTTCTTCTGATTTCTTAACTGATTAAAATCAAGTCACTGTCTTCACTACTAGCTTGCAATCTGCTTTCTCAAAAAGTCTATGATGATTCCATGAAAAGCAGATACCCAAATTACCAAGCCTTGGCTCAGTGTCCCCCATGTAAGTGCTTCTGCAAGACTTCATTGTAGGAATCCTACCTGACCCATATCTCTTGTTTCTGGGACACTGTGTTTTCTCTAAAGCTTGATTTTGAACTCCTCAGTTGGTGTCATTGAACCTCAGTGTTTGGTCCTTACATCGTTTTCTAACGTGTGTGTGTGTGTGTGTGTGTGTGTGTGTGTGTGTGTGTGTATGTGTGTGAGAGAGAGTTGGCTTTGCCTTATTTGCAGCTGATTATAAATCTCCATTGTGTCCCTTCTCTTGAGACACAGCCTATGCTTTCAACAAGCCACTGGCACACCTGTGGGTGGAATCCATATCCCCGTAAGCCTACTGCGTCTCCTGGCCTTACTTTTGCCTGATATTAGTACAGAATTCTTGGTAATGCAGAATCAGGCACCTTTTATTCCTATTTTTCTCTTTCTGGCTCCAGGACATTTGAGCACTTGTCACCTCCTACACAGTTTTACCCCACATTGTGTCTTACTTCAGTCTTCCCTTTCCACACCTGCTGCCTTCTTGGTTGGTACCCTGGGGCCACTTGCCCAGAATGCCACAGCACAACTTTCTCAGTCTGCCTCACCTCTGTTCTCCCCCTATGCCGTTCCCTCCTACTTACTGTGGTTTGAGATTCCTCAAGTGCAGCTCTGATCCTGTCGCTTCCCTTTTCCATGCCCTCTCAGTGCTTCCCACTCCACAGTGGAATTACTGAATTACTACAAACTCAACACAGGCATGCGTGATGTCAGATGGTCCCACCTGTCATTCTGACCCAGTTCTGCTGTTCCCTCTCCGACTCTGGATGATCGGACTGCCTGTTCTAACTCTTCCTGGAATATGACATTTGTTTAAACACCTCTGTACCTAGGATCATGCCACACATTCCATTCTGTCTTTAAAATTCTGCAATTGGATGTGGTCTCTCCCTGCAGCATTTAGTGTCTGGCTGTGTTTTGGCATTTACCTAATGTTTTGGTTCCTTGTGTACCAGTCTTATCTCTGAGACATTGCCACCTGCCAACACTCCACCCAGTGTTCTTAGAAGGCTAGGCTCTTACTAAGCTCCGCTGTGTACTGTGTCAGGCAGTAGAACACTGGCCTGTGAAAGTCTGCCAGCTCTATTAAGTACTTGTTGAATGGGAGTAGAAATTCAAATGCACACAGATGGCTAAGTGTGATGTTCATTCATAAGTCTTGTTTTTCCTTTGCTAGGTGAAGCCGAGTGTGGAGTGTGACAGTGAAATCAGACGACAGATGGACAGTGTGACAAGAGCAGCAGAGAGGATTGGGCCTCGTTGTGAGAGTCAGCCTGGAGTCAACGTGTTGACAAGTTGCTGAAAAGGCAGCCAGGGAGGGCTGTGGCACACAGAGGAAGTAGAGCCCGGTCTTCAGTCACACCATTGATGGAGGACAGATGGACAGCCGAATGGCCAGTCAGCTCTCCTCGTAAACTCCTGGAGAGTGGTCCTTTGTCCTCGGCTGGACACCTATTAGGAATTTTAACACACTCTCTGAATTCACTTTTCATTAAAACGTAAAATTATACTATAGTTACAACCAAACTCATCTGTGCATGGTAACAGATCTGTCAACATGAGTGCTGAGGGGTACCAGTACAGAGCGCTGTATGACTATAAAAAAGAGAGAGAAGAAGACATTGACTTGCACCTGGGGGACATATTGACTGTGAATAAAGGATCCTTAGTAGCGCATGGATTCAGTGATGGACAGGAAGCCCGGCCTGAAGACATTGGCTGGTTAAACGGCTATAATGAAACCACTGGGGAGAGGGGGGACTTTCCCGGAACTTATGTCGAATATATTGGAAGGAAAAAAATCTCACCTCCTACTCCGAAGCCCCGGCCACCTCGACCCCTCCCTGTTGCACCAGGTTCTTCAAAAACTGAAGCTGACAATGAGCAACAAGGTCAGCACTAATGAGTAATTACTTCATGTCTTCTATTTTCTTCTCTCACTCTCTCTTTTTTTCTTTTTCTTCTTCTTTGGTGAAGTATTAGGTTTGGGCTGTGCTGTTATGCTCTGGATAGGAGTCGTCTTGTAATTTTCTCTGGATGTATGATGCATAAAAGCTTGGTCAATCATCACATGGCTAGGAGTTTGTGTTTGGGGTTAGGAGTTGTTTTAAAAATAGGGAGATGGTATCTGAGACCTGTTCAGTGAGTATCTTTAAGCACTGTTTTACAGTTGCCATTGAATGAAATATGTACTGTATTCGTACTCTTGTAATGATCACTTTAGGAAAGTAGAGGGTAAGTCTAATATAAGTATATTTAACATTAATACGATTGGCATGGAAAAAACAAGTTGTAAAATGACCACAGAACTCAACAGAGAAGAAACCATTGTTTTTCTAACCCTGTATGTCCCTCTCAGTTCCCCATCCAGGAACACTGTGGCTTACGCTAAAACCCAGCCAGAGTTAGCATGAAAGTAAAGGGATTTCTCTTCCCTTGTGTGCAGAGCCGTTTGTAGCATTAGTGCCTAGAGTCTGCTTGGCCCTCACGAGGGGTAAATAAAATTCACTGGATACTTTTCTTAAATGGAAACCTCTGATACCATGTACTGGAGATGGTCCACACTTGAGCTTGGTGGACAACTGTTGGTTTAGGATTTTCTTCTGTTCAGATTCTGAGACAAACCTATGCTCAGCTTTGCCGTTATCAGATTTGTCACATACTGGTTTCTCACTAGTAAACCTCAAGTATTTTTTTTTTCTTGTGTGTGTCCCACCCCCCCTTGGTGACTAAGAAAGTCAGTGGAAGGTGCATGTGAAACAGGTGGAGCCAACTTGCTAGGTTGGTATGAGTAATCCTGATTGTGGCATCCCAGGAGATTTCTGGAAGCAGTTCTGCTACTACTAATAATATATTATGCTTTCTTCAGTGTTGGTTTATTCTTACACTAATGAGTGAGAGCACAAGAATAAAGATGCAAAATGCCGGGATAAGAGCTGCCTTTAGCATTGGGTTACAGGATTGTGTGAAAGACGAGGCATCTACTAAGGAGACACCCAAGGGAAGACCTTTTGTCTCCCCCTTTAGACCCAAAAGGGATACTCTGTCTGAATGTTATACTACTACTCAAATAATATCTTTTACTATAAAGTAAAAAATAAAATAAAATAACTTAAAGAAAACGCAAAAGTTAAATTTTCTTTGTCAGTAAATCCAAAAACCTTGAACCCGTACCAATATATGTGATTTTGTCAATCATTGTGTTTCTTTCCGTTTCACTTAGCAGATTGAAGACAAATGATGGTTTTTCTCCCCAAATTACCTGTTTTTAATTGGACTTCTTATTTTTGTAAGTTAGAAATACTTCTAAAGTGGGCTCATTCAAAAGGAAAAATGATTAAATTTGTCCCCAAATACAAAGGATTGCAGAATCATAAAAATAGCTGAATCAAAAAAGATGATTTAAAAAGTGGAAAAAGGGTATCTTGTCAAGATCTGTGACAAAAAAGATTTTGTAAAATAGTTTCTAAACAAAATTGCATTTGATGACTGCCGTTAGGTATAAATTTGTTTAGATGTAATCAGAAAAACAATTCTTTTTATAAGAAAATGATGAACTCTTTAGGTTCTAAACCATTTTATAATGCTTTCTTACATAATATGTGACAACTGAGATTTTTAATAGCTTTTTCATTTTTCTTTTTAATACATGGAAAGATAGAGTAAAATGAACATTTCTAGCAGAATTCAAGAAAGAGGCCCATGATAATGTACATGAAAGTAGAGACAGGCTGAATATAAATGAGAAATTAGGAATAACTGAAAGGTTGGAAAAGCAGTGTGGGTGGGTTATGTGGAGAGTATTATACCAAACATTAGATTTTCTAAAAATGTTAGTCTCATTCTCATTTAAATGTGATTCCTCTGAAGTGAGAATTCAATAGCTCCCACGAGTTGCATGTTAAATGGATATGGATAGTAACTGTAAGGACAAATTTTATGTGTTGGAACCTGTGACACTGCAGTTTCCTTTGCCTAAGTGCATATTTATTTGAAAAGCTTTTGTAGCAAAGAATTGTGCGATGGCAGGAAGAGTTCTTTTCTCCTCTTACAGTAATTGAATTCTTTAGTCCTCCCCCCCACTCCTTTCTCTCTCTCCCTCTCTCTCTCTTTCTCTCTCCACCTGTCTTACCCTTTTTTCATGCCTGACTGTGTTTTTTTCATGTAGATTTCCCCCCTCCCTAGAACTCTCTTATAAACTACTGACACACTCTTTAACAGTCCCTGGGGTAGACTGAGGGTCTCAAACCAGTCTGCAGCTAATCACTTGTCTCTTGTATCCTGCCAAGCCTTTTCTTCCTTCCTACTCCCCATCCCCGCTCTCTCTCATATTTTCCTGTTTTTTGGAGATGCAGTATCAGTATGTTGTACAAGCTGGTCTCAAACTCCTGGGCTCAAGTAATCCTCCTGCCGTAGCCTCCCTACTAGCTGGGACTATAGGCATGCACACCATGCCTGTCTATATCCTGTTTTAAAAGAAAGTTGTCACAAGACTCTGATGTACACTCAGGGTCTAGGTACGGTATAGTTCAGTATAGTTCAGGGTAGAGCACTTGCCTAGCATGCACGGGCCTTGGGTTCGATCCCTGATAGCGCGTGTGCGCTCGCGCGCGTGCACACACACACATTCTGAGAAGTTCCTCCTATACAATGTTGTCTGCTTTTCTCTTTTCCTCGTACTTCATGTTCCTAGAAATAAAGCTGTAAAGTTTAACTGTTGGAGTTGCGGGGAAGAAAGTAAAAATAAACAAACTAACCCTATGTCAACATCTGATAAATGGCTCCTCTCAGGAAAATGTGCTTTCTGCCAGTATATTTCGTATACTGTTGTATATGAAGCCCTGACCTATACATTGAATGCATTTATTTACTGGATAATTTTGGATATGGGGACCTTAAATTCATTCAGTAAACATGATCTGAGTCCCTATTTTGTGCTAGAAAGCAAAGATAAAAGATGAAACCAAGACATCTGTCTTCTCTTGCCCCTCCCTCACTTCCTGACTGTGCTTTGTCCCCTCTGCTTGGGGAGTTCCTAGCCTAGGCATCCAGGTAACTGACCCAGCCTCGCCTCTTTGTTCAGATCTCTTATGGAAACTGGCCATGCTCACCCTATTTCAGTGTTTGCTTTTGAAAAGTGTTCACTAGCTAACCTATGATATAGTTCTCTGCATTTGTTTTTATCTCTTCCCTCTGTTGGATCCTAAGCTCCATAAGAGCAGGAGGCCAGGGCCTTTCTTGCCCTGCTATTATCCCAAATGTCTAGAACAGTGCCGTTAGGGTCCCAGCAAGTGAAGTTGCCATTTATGTCATTCACATCTTCGTCATTCTGCAGCCTTGGCCCTAATTAAGCATTGCCTGCTATGTCTCCAGAACTCCTATACCCCAGCGCTTGGGACAGGTAGTTCTGCTGCTGGGAAGGTGGATTAAACTAATAGTGCTATTAATCTTAAGCCAAGTGAATAGAAGGTGAGTCATGATCAGCACATGTCCTCGGGTACAGATTTCATGCCCTGGTTTCCCTCCCTTTGTATTTCCTTCCCTTTGCATGAGGACTAAAATTACCAATATGAGGGTCACATTTTATTTCATTTTCTTACCACTTAGTAAAGTCCCTTTTGAGCTTCTTTGGAGAGACCTATTTCCTGTTTTGCTCAGGTGGAGGGTATGATGAGTGTACTAGGTTTGTGTTACATGTCCTCAGGAGACACTTGCTATCGAAGATGGTCCTCTGGCTCTGCCCAGCTGTTTGGATTCTGACTTTCCATTCCTTGACGTGCAGCTCTGTCGAGCTGAGGCCCTCTATCTTATGCACTAGGGAGAGAATCATTTGGAAGTGAGAATTAGGGATAGGGGAATGAAAATATACTCCTCATATGTAAGCTGTTCGATGGACCTATTTTTCAGGACAGCTATTCTAACACATACTCTGAGACCCTTTAATTAATTAAAGCCATGCCAATGTAGAGTCTGTAGGCCAGTGGATTCGATGACCAGGTTAGTTTGTGTAGAGTCTTGAAGTCTGCTAACCTGAGAGGTTGCCTGTGCGCTGGAGTTCACATCCACACTGTCCATGGCCCCCGCACCCCTACGCTGGCTCCCACTGCACACCCTGGACAGTGGGTTCCAGCTGGTTTCACATATAAACCAAAAAGCATGCACTTGGCATGGCCTATTTTAAAGTTTGATCAAAATCCCTTCTAAACAGAAAAAGAAAATAGCTTTCAGTTGGTGTTTGTTTTCATGGTTTCCCAAGGCATGTTATTTTTATATTTTCCACACTCAGCATTTGAGTGTCCCTCCACGGCTATCACTCCGTCTAGAAAGCGAGGCTGTAATAGATCACATAAATTGACTACCCTGTACAGAGGTCACAGAAAATAGCACCTTGGCTGGGCCCTGTGGTACTAGCATGTGGCTCTCTCCTTGAGACAACAGAAATAATGCCTGTGCATGTGGTTACCCTTGCTGCGCGGATTCCTGCCTGCATTCTGTTGAATTCCAGAGTGTGCCCTCTCTCCACTCTCTCCACTTCCTCGCCTACTTAAATCAGGCTTTGCCCACCTCAAGAATTTTCAGGCAGAGCCTTAGGGACCAATGAGTCAGGCAGGACTGCCCTGGGTACTCACAGAGAGGAGAGGAAGGCTTGCCCCCTCCTTCTACAGGACCTTATTCAAAGGGAAGGCCTGTTTCTCTCTTCCCTGGAGCTGTGGTGATAGTTTGGTTCAGCATCCTGTTATTTGCAGAGAAGCTTTCTGCCAAGTTACCCTGACCCGTGTCCTTTAGAATCACAGGGAGGTCGCAGGCAAACTGCATTTTCTTACTGAAGGGGGATCGAGCACCCCTCTTCTCTATACTGTGCTTTTCATGGTTTCTAGTTATCTGAGGTCAGCCAAGCCCTGACAACGTCACTGAACTATTAGACATTTTGAGAGAGAGGGAGAGCACATTCATATAACTTTTATTACAGAATATGGTTAAAACTATTCTATCATATCCTTATTGTTGTCAGTCTCTTACTGTGCCTAAATTATAAATTAAACTTGAATCACAAATGTATGTGTAGGAAGAAAATAGTAAATTTAGTTTTTGGAATTATCTGTGGTTTCACTCATCCACTGAAGGTTTTAGAACTTGTCCCCCCAAATAAGAAGCGACTGTTATGTTTGTTCAGACTCTTTTGTTATACCTTGTCTGTAGACACTTTTGTGTTTTGGTTTTTTCCAAAGTAGGTAAAGGATATAATGTTTATATCTTTACATTCTGAATAAAGCCCTCACACCTCTGATTCAAACAAATTATTTAAGTAGAGGGAGTCTATTTTGTTTACTAGCAACTAAGTTAATGTTGCTATTCTAATAAAACTCCCTTTTCATAAAAATTTAGGCTGAAAATTTAAGGCTTCGTTGTCAGTAGCTTCTTTGATAAGTTTGATGTCAATCTTTTCTGATTTCTAGGTGAATTGTCTAAAGCAGGAGGAATTTTGTTACATAAGCATTTCTTCATGAAGTCTTTAGTTTTGGAATAAAAAAAATTAAGATCTGAAATTCAACAGCAAATGGTGCCTTACAGCTGTTAAGTAGCATCCAAAAGGGGAAGAATTTTTCTTTATTTGATCAAGAAAGCAGAATTGTTATTGTTTAAATTTTTTGAGGCCTTCCATTTACTTTTTATTTATTAAAAACAGGGAGCCAACCTGCAAGCCATAGTTTATAAATTTGATTTTTTCCACATTTTTTATTGGTTCAATATAATTGTACGTAACAGTGGGATTTTTAGTTACATATTAGTAGATGGTCACAAAAGGGGAAGGATTTGTTCCTATGACAAATAAGAGTACTTAGTCTATTATGCCACATACATATCCATATTTTGATTAGTAAAAATCAAAAAACACATGTTAACAGTATAACTATTGTACTGCTAATTATTGTATATTGTATATATGTATATCTTTGTTCTTAACAAATTTCCATGATCAAGGATGTAAAATTGGTCTAATGACTGAGATGGGAGAAAATAACTAGAAATAAGACACATAATTGCATGGTAGATAATATGTTTTGAGGTCTTGACTGAGTTTATAACATTTAATATCAAAGCAACTTTTTAGGTTTTCAACAATACTAATCAAAATAGAGGACAAAGTTAATTAGAAATTAGTTTTGTCTCAATTACTTGGGTACAATTTTCCTAAAATGTCAAGTTATTTAACAAAATTCTGTCCGAATACTTTATAAAAGTATTATTCCGGCTTAAAATTTATGTAGAGCTTTGATGTTTTGTTTCTACTAGGAAGTAGAAATATTGTTAAAATATAATTTTGCAATTAAAAATAAAACATACATTGTGGTACAGTGGATAACATACATTGTTAAAATATAACTGCAATTAGAAACAAAAAGCAGCAGATATTTCTGTTTAATTCTGTATGCAGAACTTTCTCCCAGTGGCTTTATTGTACCCAAAGTATGGCTGTCATTTTTAGGAATACCTTCTCTAGATTGTTTCTTGCTTGGAGGTATCTTCAGTGTGTATTGGTAGCATGTATTATGCAACATCTGTAGATTAATCTGTCCTGTCACAGTTTGATGCATATTGAAGTTCTGACAGTGAATTTATTATAATGTTTGTCAGAGACTGTTTTTACTATGTTGATCAAATCCAATATCCAAGATAGGAAAGAATATAGGCATAAATGAAATGTAAATTTTTGTGATAATTTGAGTCACAAATTACACCCTGCTTTTGCATCCTGTGTATTCCTTGATAATTCTAAATCCCAGTGTTCTCTGTTAAATGACAAGCTAGATACTACCTTCTGATTTTTGGCTATTTTAGTTTTACCCTTCCCACTCTTCATAGGAATTGTTAGAGAAATAAAACACAGAAAAGTATAAATATTCAGTGTAATATTTCCCCAGTAATGTAACCCTGAACCCCTATATAATGGGAGGAAGGGAATGTAGTGAGAAGATTTGTGAGAATATAGTAAGAGGAATGAATTAGGATGATTGGAAAAAGGTTTCACATGAACTTATTGCAAGATCTGATTGGAGGCTGATCTGGGCTTATTCGAGATTATGGCTAATGATGTGCCCAACTAGTACCAAGTTTTTCAAATGTACATCATGTGTGATTTTAAGATACGTTGATATTTGTGTTCTACCTCTATCCGTGGGCATGCAGCAATTACTAGCATGATATTTTGCTTGAGACATTTCCAGTTCAGTTCACATGTACATGAACATATTAAAAAATATTTATGGAATGCCTCTTTCTCCTGCATCTGTGCAATATAATTAAATTCACTGTCATGATATGTAGTCAGACTTCCTAGGGTTAGCGTTAGTGTTTTTGTTTTTTACTTAAAAAATTTCCAGGTTAGTAGAGGGTGTTGATTATAACATTTGTTTATTCAGAGTATCAAGCTTTGTTTATTCAGACCGTTTCAAATCTATGTAAGAGGAACCATGTTAATATAGGCCTTAGCAAGAATATGTGATAAAGCCCATGTGACTGTCTTGGTGGCCATTGTCATCTTCCAAACTTTCTCTAAGATGAGAAAACTCATATAATGCTCTCAGGCTGAGCACAGGGGACCAGTGCCACGGCAAGAAAAAGAAGGTATTAGTTCCAACCTGCTCCTGGTTTTTGGTAAATGCAGTTTTCATCATTACTTAAGGGTATTAATGAGGCACTAATTTTGTAATATTAGTTATCATAATAATAAGATATTCTTTTTTCTTTTTAACTGTTGTGAATCTGCATTGAATATGACTGGTTTTATTTTTACCCTATATATTTTCTTTTCTCTGTCTGTCTCTCTCTGCCTCCCCCTACTACTTTGTCCTGTGGATTGAGCCCAGGGTCTCATGTGCTAAACCACTCAGCTATATCCTCAGCACTAAGATTCTAAGTTTTTGTTTTGTTTTGCACCAGGGGTTGAACTCAGGGGTGCTTAACCACTGAGCCACATTCCCAGCCCGTTTTATTTTTATTTTTTTATTTTGAGGCAGGGTATCACTAAGTTGCTTAGGGCCTACGTTGTTGAGCATGGCTTTGAACTTGCAATTCTCCCGTCTCAGTCTCCCAAGCTACTGGGATTATAGGTGTGTGCCATGTGCCCAGCTAAAATAATTTTGATATTAAAGAACATTGCTTCTTTATCAGAAAACAGTCATTTCTCACTACTATGTCCCAACATAGTAGTAGAAACATAATTGAATATTTTTGTCATTTTTTAATTTATAATTTCAAAGCATTTTACAACATTACTAAAGTCTTACCATGTTCTTTTAGGTAGCAAAAAGTAAAATTGGATCCAGAAAAAAAGGCATTCAAGGTTATGAATTAAATAATATTGGCTATCTGCTGAGTACCAGGGAATGAGATGTGATGGATGAATTTTGCTAGAACATATTGCAGTTACTAACTCACACTTCCATATAAATCCATTTAAATGCCAAAAATGTCTTTTTAAGTTGAACCTTAAAATTTTGCAGACTTAACTGTTTGCCCTGCTAGACATTTTATAGACGTTTTTTTCATCTGATGCTCACAATCACCCAACAAAAATGGCATACTATTAACCATTTAGAGATTAAGAAGCTGAAGCTTAGATTATCATGTAAATATTTAAAAAGAAAAGGGTCTCCATAGTGGCAGACCATATGCAGAGTTCAGGAACTCTCCAGGGAGGGCAGCTTATAAAGGAAGCCTGGGTCTTGCTAAGCACTTTTTTGTGAAGTTATCAGTAACTAAATTTTGCTTTTTGGGTGGTCTCAAATATGTCTGTCTTATCTGTTAAATTTTATTAGCTATTACATTCATACAGCTACAAAAATCATCTTCACTCTACATGTGATTTACAACATTTTCTTGTTTCTGGTAAATATATTGAAGGACTGAATTATAGAGAGACCAGTGAACAATGCCATGAAACAAAGGCAGTGTTTTGGGTGTGTGTACATGTATCAGGTTTTCCTGAGAGGAAGTATTGATCAGATAACTGAAAGGTTATTATATAGCATTATAAATCGATTGGCCATTTCTCTTATTTTTTGTAGAAGTTAAATATCTTCTTCAAATGGTTCCCTGAGTTTCAAATTTTCTTCCTTCTGGATTTTTTTGTTTGTTTGTTTTTGTTTTTGTTTTTGGTCCCAGGGATTGAACCCAGGGGTACTTAACCACTGAGTCACATCCCCAGCCCTCTTTATTTTGAAAGAGGATCTCACTAAGTTCCTGAGGCTGGCGTTGAACTTGTAATCCTCCTGCCTCAGTGCCCCAAGCTGCTGGGATTGTGTGTGACACCACCCCTGGCCTCAAATTTTCTCATTTCTGCCTTCATCCATTTTATTAAAATAGAACACAGGCTGGTTATTACCAGCTTAAAAGCCAAAAACCTGAGGATTTCCAGCATACGATTTGTGTGTTTTGGCATGTGTATAATGACTGCTTGAAATCTATAAACATGAGCTATCTCAGGTTGACTCAAATATGAAGTCTCGTACCTGAACTATGTCAAGGTTAGCAGTAAATGCTATTTTAAAGACTCAGTAAATTACTAAATTCCTTTGAATGTCAATCCTTATTTCTCAGGAAAGTCGACCATTGCCAAGTTTATAACATAAACATTGTGTTTCTGTTACCTGGCTTCTAAGGACAGAAGAATGAATGAGGGCACATGAAGGACACAGGTGGATTTTATTCCTAGGTATTTAAATGGACAGTGTGATATTACACAAAGATAGTCTCCCAAAGGCAGTGAGTCATTGCCAGCCAAACTTCTTGGGTGCTTTTGGGTTTTTTTTTTTTTTCCAATTTAAATGAAACACATATAACAGTGTTCTGAATTTTAAAAGCCCTGACTGGTAATTCTTTTAGAGAGCCTCTTCTCACTGGAGTCCTTAGAAAGCCAAGGGAAACACATGCTCATAAACACACCTATAAAAACTGGAACTAGTGGGGAGCGGTGTCTACTGTAAATTAAAATGACTTGGGTTTAAAAACACAATATAATAAGTTTTGACCACATAAAAATAGCTAACAGATCCATGCCCTCTCTAATTCTCTGCCCCTAATTCAGAAAAGGCTTAGACTGCTGTCCCTGGGACATTTTCTCTCTTCTCCCTTATCTCCCCAACACTGTCTTTCTATTCAGTGGGAGGTTACAACTCAGAAAAAAGCCAGGCAGAGCCACAAGGGTGGAATAAGGGGTAAAATTGAAGTAGCCTGAGAATCCTACCCCACAGATGAGAGGTATTGCAGGTGGGGAACAGTTAGACCTGAAAGTTTTAGTTTCTCAGCACTACATTGTTTGGAGCATCCGAAAACCAGGCAATGAAGGCAGAAGATGATTTTTCTCTCAGGCTAGCAAAACTATGTGAAGATGAAAACCACTTTGGGAATTGCTAGGAAACTGTTCATTTCCACCTGCTTACTGACTGTAGGTCTGAAACCCATAACCAGCTAGAGAGGGAGGGTAGGCACAGAGCAAACACTCGGTCTGGGAGTTCTCTCCATGTTTAGTGATAAATAAACAGGAAAAGCCTAATGGAGCCTACTAAAAATCATTGCTCCATACAGGAAAGGGGAGATCAGATTAATGATCCAAAAGTAGAGGAAGCTTCCAGAAGATTATTTCAGAAGACGTGGTCCTCATGAAAGGGGCAGAGAGCGGTAAGATGATTGGGAGCTGAAAGGCAGTAGATGGGATGAAATGGAAATAAGACAATTTAAGAAGTGATTTTTAAAAACCCCCAAATAACATTAAAATTCACATCAATCGGTAAAGAGTAGAATTGACACAGTTAAAAACAAAATGTGTTGTGAGGGATGAAGGAAATTAAAGCTCTTCAGAATCCAAAGAAAAAAGAGATTTTTAAATAGGGGACAATTTATAGAGAGAAGATCTAACATGAGCATTATAAATGCCAGTAAACAGGAACTCGTACCAAGGGAAACAACATAATTAAGATAAGCTTTCATGCATGTGTGCAAATTTGAAAGTGATCTCTAGTTTTCATGTGAAATAATGAAAGACCACCTCTAGATTTTTCTGTTTTTTAATTATAAGAATATTAAGATAGGGCTGGAGCGGAGGCTCAGTGGTTATAGTGCTCGCCCGGCATGCACAAGTACACGGGTTCAAACCCCAGCACCATGTACACAACTAAGTGTCAGAGCAACAAAAGCTATGTGAAAAACTCAATAAAAACTGTTTCTCTCTGTCTGTCTCTCACACTGTCCTTCTCTTTAAAAAGAAAAAAAAAAAGAATATTAAGATACCTTGCCAAAATATCTGGTAAGATGTTTACCAAGGGACAAAAGTATCTTCTCCTTTATAACAGTAAATACTAAAAGATAGTAGACTGATTTTGATTTTAGTGGTTTTAAGGATTAAAGATGGTAACTTAGAGCATAACGAGCTGCCTGTTTGTATCTTATGGGGAAATACAGTTGAGAGGTATTCTCTAATACGCAAAGGTTCAAAAATGATATATTAAACCTCATGTTACATGGGAGGACTTAAGAGTTGCCATTTCACAGGAGGATCACAAGCTTAAAGCTAGCCTCACCATCTTAGCGAGGCCCTATGCAACTTTGCAAAACCCTGTCTCAAAATAAAATAAAATAAAAACAGGGTCGGGATGTGACTTAGTGGTTAAGTGCCCCTGGGTTCAATCCCTAGGACTCCCCTGCCACCACCAAAAAATTGTCTTTTCATTTTTAAGCTTTGTACCTAGAAAAACATAGATTACAAATAATTTATTTTTATTAACTAAAAGAGTAATTACTAGAAGTGTAAGACCATAATGTGTACATTTTCCAGATTCCTAGAAATATAATGCTTATTACAAAAGATAGACAATAAAGTATAAAAATATTACTGATGGAGAAAACTTTAAAGAAATACATGTCCATATATATGCATACACACACATAAATATGAAACTGGATTTATACCTGTATTTGTTCAACACATTACATGTCAGGTGCTCAGCTAACATTGTGCTGTGCTGTTACTTTTCATAACAACTCTGTGACATTGATCTTATTATTACATCTGTTGTAAAAATAAAGTTTAGTTATATGATGGCCTGAGGTCACAGCTGGTAGAGAAGTTGGGATTTGACCCCAAAGGTCTATTCATTGACCCAGTGACTTTAGAAGCTGTGCTGTCCGGCCATAGTGCCTGCAGGTGGTGACCTCACTCTGCACAGCACTGCTGTCCTGATCAGCAAGGGGGGCGGGACATCCTGGAGCCAACAACAGATGGCCCATTGGCTTGTCAGTGACCTCTGAGGGGGTCTGATAGGACAACGTGAGTTAAACAAGTGGATTTTTCCTCCCTCAGGAAATAAACTCCAGCAAAAACAGAATGAAGCAGATGTGAGAGTTAATCTTCCTTACAGCAAAAGAACATCCGAACAATAGGGTGGGAAGAGGTGATTCATTTTAAAGGACAGTATATTCTCTCTGCATGTTGGAACCTGTAAGTCTTAAATGGTTAAAATATTAACCATCATTATCCCTCACTTGGGGAGTGCTTCTCAATGTTATATATAACATTATAGATTAATGTAATGTTGCAATGTTTATATATTAGTGTTCACATGCATATTATATGGAGTTCTTATACAAAATATATGTGAAATGTTATCTATATCTATCTGATAGTATAGTATTTCAGGCAATGTAGAAAAGCCATTGTTGGGTTAATTATGCAAATACACCTTTATAATTGAGTTTGCTGTTTCACTCAAACAATTTTTACTGGATTGAAAGCCAGCTCTAACTTGCTACTTTAGTAGACTTCATTGGAGTTTCATGCACAGTTACATTGTAACTGTCACTTGTGGTCAAACCTTTCCCTTAAGGGAAACTTGAGAAACCTGGGCAGCTTTTACATTTAGAAGTTCAAACATATTGGAGCATAAAATCCAGTTGTTTAGCTGAAGCTCCAGTTCTTGACAGATCGCATCTTTCTAGCTGTTCTATGATTGGATCCATCTAACTTTGATCCTCATTAAGAAAGTTTCACAAGATATAAAAGAATGTTTGCTTTTGCTTTCTTTGCCAGATCCGGAGTCTGCAGCACATCTGAGACCTCTTTGCCTATTACAGTTTAACCAAATAAGTGAATGGTCATCAGTCAACTTTTTTTATTCCCTTAACTACTTTTGGTGAATTCCAAAATTATTCCCAAACCTTAGATGTTAAAATTTTGAGTAATTTATATTCTTTGATTAAGAGGGAACACATCCTTCCCTCCTTCCCTATATCCCTTCCTCCCTCCCTTCTTTCTTTCCTCCCTAATTTGTTATAGTAGCTGTGAGACTAGTTTCCTTTCATATACCCTAGAAGAAAATGATGGGATCAGTTTCACAATGATCTTTTTCCAAAATACGAAACTACTGTCCCTCCACCTTTCAGGCAGCCCTACTTGGTCCATTTTCTAGTACTTACTTAATATCTAGGGGAGGACTTTGCTTAGGTAAGAAGAGTCACTTGACTGCATGAGTCTCTAAGGAACCATCTTTTACCAGAATCGAATGCTATGTTTATTTCACTTTTTAAAATATTATTAAATTGTAAATTTTATATTCTAGCAAATGTAGTTAGTAATCTTCCTTTTTTGTTGTCTAGCATTTACTGTGTGTTTTTTTTTTTTCCGAAGAGAAGGAAATTGGGAGACTGCTTAATGGTTACAGTAATTAAAGGCTTTAATGAGGGCATACTTTTTTTGGTTTATAAGAGTTGGAAAGAGGAGAGTTAATATTTACTGCTTTTAGCAAAGACAGTGCAGGTTCTGATGAAATTTTTTTTACCTTATTCTGAACTATTTGTTTTATGGGCATGCATTTGAACATGAATTTTTGCTTTACTGAAAAGGTGGTATTTGGAGGGTTTTTTAACTTTTTTTTTTCAATTTATTACCCATAAAAGCTACCGTTTCCTTTTCTTAAATACCTGTAAGGAACTGTTTTACCCCTGAGATGAAAAGTCTGAAACTTCTTTGATATGACTTTCTGTTCGTACATTTGCTAGCTTACATCAAGCATACGCTGTGTGCTCCACCTCCTCTTACTTCATCCCATTCGCAGGTGGAAGCGTAGAAAGAAAAAGCCCAACACTGGTAGCTGGAGTAGAGCTGCTCTCTGCAGCAGATTCCCCTTTTGGATGTGTGCTTCTGGGTGCCTCCTGCAGTGCTCTCTCAGTGTGAGACTGGGGGAAAGGAACCTCTAGTTGTACAAATCAAACATTAACCCATAAACTGTGGACTTTTTCACATTTCTGTAATTTTGCCTGTGTTCCCATTACTCTCAAACTAATTTTAAATTTTTTTTAAAGATATGGATAGTACAAATGTTCAATAGGTCAAAATCTTGTTTCTGTCAAAAATCACGTATTTGAATCGCATATCACATGAAGCATTTTGTGTACTCATTTGCACAAAATGCGTCAACTCCTTTCAAAGTTTACTTGCAATAAAGAAGGAAGTATATGTCATCGATTTTTTTTTAAATGACCCCATTTAAGAGAAAAGTATTGTGCATTAATACATTATTTAGGTTTTAGAAACTAGTAGTTATTTAAATTTGAACTCTTTCTGGAAGAATTGTTGTGCTTTATTTGATTGGTCAGGCAAAAATTGAATTTTTGCTAGAGAAAATACTTGGGGCCAAATCCTGGCTCACAGTGTGAATTTTTTCACAAGGCCTCAAGTTGAATCTTTCAGAATACAGTGGTCTGACTTTGGTTCACATTGTGGTCATAATACGTGAAGGTGAAAGAAAAGTCATAGGTACTATGACTCTCCATCCTGAATTATCGAGATTTAATTTAAAGCACTACTTCCAATAGGCAGGAGGCAAGGAGAAAGAGAAATTCCCTGGGTAGCTAGACACTCAAGTGCTTTCCCAGGCTGGACCCAGAGACAGAGTTAACTATTGTGGTATGGCGTAACCCCATCTCTTAGGAGTTAGGGTGTCCTGTAGCTATAATTAGGGAAAACTTCATTCCTGTGAAATGGAAGGTGTGCTGGGTTGAAGGAATAGCTCAAGGCCTATCCACAGGCTGAGTGGTCACCAAGAACTTCTCACTTGTGGAGGCCTCCTTCCTGAGCTTGCTGTCTTTCAGATTTGGCCCTCCATGTTTGGACAAGTTGGGCGGTGTTTATCCAGGGAAAGCACCTGGTTTGCGTTTAGTCAAGGTTGCCAGGAAAAAGAAAAAAAAAAAAGACCTAATTGGGAATAAAATTTGCTGACCCCTGCCTCAGAGGTTAACATTTTCATTTATGTTTTGCATGACTCACTATAAATTACAGTGCTCTACAGATAGAGAAAGAAGCCACCCTCTTCCCACCCTCCCCCAGACACCACATAATGGAAAAAGTAAGAATTTTCTGCATAAGCAAGGCTTTTTTCTTTTCTCCCCCCGCCCCTTTTTTTAAACAAAAAGCCAGTCTCCGATGGGACTTTTTTCCTGCCAGAATTCCCACTGGTCCACTGTCGCAATTTTTACAAAAGGCCGCGATGAAAGAGGAAGGCCCATTTTAAGCCCCGTGCTTCTATGTCATGTGAAATGTGTGTTTCTGTTCTTGGTGTTGGAAGAATTGTTATTTTTTTGGATCTCTGTGATAGGCATGTAAAACGTACTAGACTCTCCAACTGCTAGAGTGCAATTTTAATTAGAAATGATTTGTTCTGCTGCTGTGATTAGATGCATAAAACTTTGAAAGGTTATGATGTTCTGTTTCCTGTTTAAAAAAAAAAGTGTGGTCTCCTGTGTATGCCCACCAGATGAGAGGGTTTTCCTCAGAGAGAATTTAGCTCTGAGAAGAACCGTCTATGGAGGTCAGAACCTACAAAAATCTTCAAGGGAACTTACAGTGAATTAAAAGAGATGAAGAAGCTGAAAGTTGTGTTCTATGGGAGCTGTGACTGAATCAACCAGTTCACTCCAGAACCTGGGTCCTCTTCTAATGGGTGGCAACAGGTCTGCAGAAATTGGATTTCAGTTCATAGTGGAAGGGAGAGAGAGAGCGAGCAAGCCTGGGACCCCTCTAGGAATTTGTACTAATAATTATACCTTCTTTTCCTTCCTGAAAGGTTTATCCCATTGCATCCTTTCTTCTCCTATAGAGGTGGTTAATTTGCTAACCAAAAAAAAAAAGAAAGAAAGAAAAAGTGAAAAATCTAAAACCTGCTATGGAGTTTACCAGCCAATGGCTCCAGCATACAGCAGTTGCTGAGTTAATTTTGGCAGCTCACAAACAGAAAGAGTTTACCTTTGGGATCCAGATTCTGAAAATCTGCCTTTACATAGTGAAATGGACAAGAATGACAGAGGACTGCTTAGTTGAAACTACATAAAATGGTTCCTTAAGCTTCATGGACAATTGAGTAACTTCAGTTTCCTCTTTGCTCTTGTTTACTTCCTGCTCCTCTAGAATCAAGCATTAGGTATTCTGGTCTCTTACAAAGAGAAGATTAAACAGCTGTAGTTTAAATTAAGGCGTTAAATTGGACTGTTCTGTGGTTGCATTGATTATATTCTCTACTGAGATTAAATTCTTACCTATTTGACGGATGCAAATAAGCTGCAATATGTGCTAATCCAGGGCAAACCAAAATTCTGTTGACCACCAATTCTTAGGGTTTTTTTTAAATTATTATTTACTGTGTACACTAAAACCTTTAGAACTTGAAATAATTTAACTTGACTTTCTCCTAGTAGATAGATGAATAAAGAATCTGAAGCGTGAAGCAGTTGTAAGGAGTATATTTGTCTAGAGATGGGGATGGGACTGAGGGATAGGAAATTCTTTTTTTTTAATTGGGATTTAGTAGAAAGCATGTATTGAACGTCTCTTACCAAAGTGAATCATATAATTAAGAACTTTTGGATTTATTTAATTAGAAATAGTAAGCTTACTCAGTGGTTTTTATGAAAAAAATTTCTAACTTACCTGTTTTATGTCATGTAATAAGTTAAATTTCTGTGGGTGCAAAAAAGAGTTTTAGCTGGAACCATGATCATAACTCATGCTGAATATATTACTGCTACTGTTTGTTGAGTAGTTAACTGATGATATTTAGTTTAAACTTTTCTTTCTTTGTTTTCCAATAATAGTTATAAGGCAATGTATGTTTTTTAAAAATGCACTTGTTTGAGCTTCTTAAATGAAATTAAGAAATAATAGCTTTAACCAAACATCATCTAAAATTCTGTAATATTCCATTGCATAGCACATGCAATAGATTTTACAGACAATATCTAAGAAATTCAAGGTAGTAGGCAGCTTTATCAACCTGCATCCCTTATCACAAGGAACCATTTTTCTGTCATCATGGGGGCAAACCAGAAGGGTGAAGTCATCACAATTAATTGACAGATTAAATCAGGCATCTAAGTCCCCCTGCTTAGAGTTGATTCTGAGACTCAGCTGCTGTCTTCAAAAGGAAGAAATACATTTCAGCATCCAAAAAGAAGACAACACTTGTATATGATGGGCCTTATTAAGCGATCTCTTATTTTCTAATGAAAAGAACTTCCTGGTTGTAGGAAAAATTTGATCTTAGCACTTCCGCAAATCCTTACTGTATTTTGTAATTCTTTTACTGCAATATAAATGAATATATTTAACAGTGGTTAAAACTCTTGGGAAGAATTTGGATACATGTTTTGTTTTGCTTTTTAAGCTGACTGGGTTTTGAATTTGCTAGGTGTGGGGTCTTGTTGGCATACGAAAGATACATAGAATAGAGTTTGTCACTGATGTTATGGGATTAGCAACACAACCATTGCCGTTTTGTTCAGCATCCCTTTTTATTGTTCTTGGTTGTGTGGAGCATTTGTGAACAGGCCAAGTATCTCAGAGATGCCTTTTTGGCCAATCATTAGTCCTAATTGCTGTAACTAATTTGCTGTGTGACCTAAAGACGGTAATATACTTAACCTTGCTTTTCTCATTGGTAAAATCTGCCAAGCCCAGGATTTTAGGGAGGCATCACAGTCAAAACCAAGACCCTAGCACATTCTAATTAGAATGTTAGAAACCTAGTCTTTGATGGTGACATTCAAAATGGGAAAAGCACGTTGGGCACAAACACAAAAATTGTTTCTTAGACTTAAGTGATGTGTTTAAACCTAGAAAACGAAAGGAATTGAAATTGTTTAGCCACAGGAAGTAAAGACCAAGGGCCAGTTTAAACAGCTGAGAATTACACAAAGCAACTCTTCTTTCCCTTCTCTGAGGCTATTCAAAGAAGTGAAGTTAAATTACAGCAGCATTACATGAGTTAGACAGTAATGGTGGTTATACTGACCGGTTCTTTCTAAGACGCACACAAGGGTGTTCTCTTCAGTTTCAATGAAGGGGGCAGCGCATTTACTGAGCTGCTGTGTACATGTTGCCTCAGACAGAAAGCCTGCTGCAATAATGTTTTGTTTCTTGAAACAGTTTCCATTTGCATTTCTAAGTCTTGTGCCTTGGAATGTGTTTCCTGGTAGACTTATGTGTTCTTTTTGCATTCTATTTCTTCATTACCTGTACCATTTGAAAGGAGCCATTCTGGGGCCTTTAGTATGCTGCTGGGTGTTATACATACTTTATGCCATATTTGGAGAACATGATACTATCAAAAGCATGTGCAGACTCCCTCCACAAGCCTCTTTTGCTGCATCCATTTGGAGTGTTTCTTGTTTTGAGGGAGATTTTCAGGACAACTCTTTCCCTTACAGAGCCAGGATTGCAAGTAGTTTAATAAATTACAAATATTTTGCTTTTATGATTACTAAACAATTATAGCTCATTAGTGAAAGAAAAAATGCTGAGCTTTGGGAGGAGGGAAGAAAATCAGTGTTTCTGAATCTTTTGACTAATCTTAGCAATAAAGATTGCCACCTATTGGTTAAAAAAAGAACTAAAACTAACATACTTGCTAATCTCACAGGGTTTGAGAGATCTCAAAGTGCAGTTCTTTTGATGATGCTCTTGGTTAAGGTATTTGAAAATACGTGATTTGATGCCTGACATCTATGTGTGTCATAACCTATCTCTTTAAGTCCTAATAGGTATTTAAGGATAGGAGTTGTATTAGTCTCATGGTCTCTTTTACAAGCATATTTATTATTGAGACTGTCAGAATCCATTTTCATGCAATATTAAATGTAGTTTTAATTGGACAAATATTGGAAATTTCATGATTGATTTTGAAACACTTTTCTAAATCTGTGGTTAGTTCTTTCACCATTTGAAATCCAATATTTCTTGCCTGGCCAAAATGGGACAGACTTGGTGGCTTTGGCCTTTTATGCCTCTTGATTCCAGGATCTGTTTTTCCAGATCACAGGCACTGTGTAAAGACCACCACCTTACATGGGGTTATCTGCCCAGGGTAGCTGAACATCCATAAGCTGCATTTGATAAAGAACAGAAGTTTGATATTGTTGTTGTTGAAAATTCCCAGGTGATTCCAAACTGGGAAATGTTCTTTTTATTAGTTATCTTCCTTTTATTGGATTGATATGTAATTCAGTTACTAAGATGACTTGGATTTAAATATAAAACAGTAGTGTAATAATTTTTATTTTTAATAACATATCATTTTAAAGGTACTTGTTATCATTCATTGCCAACATCTACGCTGGCAAATCTTGACAAATTAAAATTTACACACATTAGTGTTTTATCTGTGGGGGTGTGTGTGTGCATGCACATGTGTTGGTAGATAGCCTAACACACTTATGAATAAAGCCACCATTGTTCTGATATGATGTCCTTATTTTTTCCTTATGTGTCTGTTCATATTTGGAATTTTATACTTTTTATGTTAAGTACTACCCAAATTGTCAATTGATACCCTCTTTTGGCATTATATCTTCAGTTAATTTATTTGGCAAAGTTAATTTGCTCTCCGCTAGAAACTAGGTAGTGGAATAGCTAAAGAAAGAGTTGGTATAAGGGAAACTGGGAGCCCCATATGTTTATTTGCTTCAGTTTTTACATAGTACACCTATATGTGTGTGAAAAAATATAAACTGTTACAAAGCAACATATTGGTGAATTTAAATGAGTGGAGCATAATAAAAGCAAAAACGAGGCAGAGGAGTGGTTGGAATGAAGCCATAATAAATCAAGAGATACTTTTTGAAGGAAGCAAAACATTTATATTTTTCAGAAGATTCTTATAAATGTCAGTCTTAGGCTTCTCTTTGGTACTGAGGCATAATTTCAAAAGATGAGATGAAGATGAAAGGGCAGCTTTGTGAATGTTGTCAAGAAATCTAAGACATGTACATTTTATGTAGGAAAATCGAAATGCATTGTTACAACCACGCTGTGTAATTTCCTTCTGTAAAGTCCTGCCCATTTACCAGTAATGAGACCTTCTTTCTCTTCTATTTTTGTCCCTTCCTTTAGGAAAAGGAATATATGCTTACTCATTATTTAAAATTCAAAGTCATTTTCCTGTTCCAGTTGCCTTTGTTCCTACCGATGAAGAATTGAGCACATGTGAAAATTTTATTCTGCTTTTATTTCTTCTTTTCCCAATTATCTAACTTTTATCATTTTTTAAAAAATTCTCTGTCATTCATCGAATCTGTATGGTGGTGTCTCACCTTGGTTTTTCTATATTATGTTTCCATAAAAGCAGATGTGTCAGGCTTTTAAAATGCTCACAGACAAAATGCCCAGTAGCTAAGTTCTGTCACAAAATCTAGTACTTTAACACACATTATCGAAGCATTTAAATCCACTTTTATTTAAAAGAATATTGCATTGAGCAGTTGGACTTCATAACTATAACCTATTTCTTTTCCCCAACTAGGTTAAGCCAACAGGCCATTCTAGGAATTTCTTTTTGCCCCAGTGCCTTCTACTGTGCTACTTTGATTATGATTTAACCTCCCATAAAGCTGCATTTTAATAGATGTTTATAGGTGTCACTTACTAAGTGTTTCAAGTACTCTGAATGGAAACTGCTAGGGGAAGAAGTTAACAGCTATTTTTTCAGTCAAGCAACCATAGGAACTTTCCTACATGAAAGGCAGGGGATAGATATTTGTCGAATGAATGAAAAACTAGAATAACACCCATCTTCTACTATTGACCTTCAGAAGTTATGTAGAGAATGGAGATGATTCCCTGGGAGCCCCTGTTCACAGTTACTTATGTGCTTCCTCTGTACCAAGTGCTGGGCTGGATGCTCAGGTCACCAAAATGAAGACGACTGCCTTATGCGTTGAGCAAATCTCAAACCCTAGTGGAAGGAAACAAGGGCCTGAGCTGAGTGAACCACCCTGGATGGGCAAGCACCATCCCTTGGGAATGGGCAGAGATACCTGATCCCCAGGGCAATGTCTTCCTTTGCCCTCACCACTCGCTCCTCTCCCATAGGGTTGCACTTCCCTCTGAGGTCTAGGAAGCTGGGGTTTTAATGCCCCCTCTTCAGGTTGCTGGGGCCAAGGGAGGACAGGGGTCTTAGTAGGAGGCCCCAGCATGAAAAGGCAGCGGAGACCCATGTGTTGATTGATCCCTGACATGGCCTCACATGCCAGTCACCTCCTACCTCTTAGATTCTCCACAGCTTTGTCAGCTCTCTTGCTGCTGAAAATACATGTGAAGGGTGCAGGGGTAAAATTAGGTGATTTCCTTTGGCCTTAATATATGTTGACGCACAGTAGAAACTATCATAAGTTTAGATTTCCACATTCATTTACTGAAACTTATATTTCATTTACTCATGATTTGCAGTCCTCACCAATATAGTCATTCAAAGATGCCCGATTGAAGTGGACTTTGGTGTTCTGATCTGGAGACCTAACCACCATTTATAACATTTCTGAGGGAAAATGTGTTCTGACTTTTATATAGCCAATTTACAAATGAGCTTTGGAAACACAATCTGTATGTAAATTGGAGGCTTCCTATTATCAACAATCCTCCATGCTAGGAAAGCCCTACCTGTGTGAGCATGCTAAGGTGACCCCAGCCTTCAGTATTAAAAGCAGCGTTGCCTGAGGATTTTGAATTGGCTCTCTTGAAGTTTTTTTGGTTCATTATAAGATTTCAAAACCTGCTTTCCAACACCTCTGACCTAAGGGAAACCTACTTCATATCCTTAAAATGTTCTTTTGAAGTCAAAAGTGTTGTGTTTACCTTTTGTGCCTATACTAAAATTAATCTGGTGCTCCACACTTGTAGCCTTGTGTATTCTCCAAGGGAGAAGGGAAGTGAGGGAAATAATTAGTCTCCAAATGCATCAATCAACTCTTAGGTATAAAAGATTTATCTTCACAACCAGTGGAGTGCCAATGGGTTCCACTTTCTGATAGGGATCCTACTTAAGACTATCCTGGGATTTATTTATTTCTTAATTTTTATTTTGCTAAGGAGATTCTGTAAGGTAGATGACACAGTGATTGACTGAGATTACCTTTGTTATCATGGAACTAAAAATTCCTGGATTCTGGAGTTGATTTTAAAATAATTTTTTTTAAAGAGAGAAGGATAGAGAGAGTGAGAGACAGAATCAATTTTTATTGAGTTTTTCACATGGCTTTCCTTGCTCCAACACTTAGTTGTGTATGTGAGTGCTGGGGTTTGAACCCGTGTACTTGCGCATGCTGGGCAAGCACTGTAACTGCTGAGCTACCACTCCAGCCCCTTAAAATAATAATTTAATAATGCATAGTGGCATGGCATTCTGCAACCCATTTCTGGTAGCTTTGTGGTGTGTGAGATGATCCAAATGTTCTTGATTCAGAATGTGAAAGGTATAAATAGTGTTTCTGAGTTGGATTTTCAGGATATCTTCTTACCTTTTTAAATTTTTTTTTGTAATAAGTTTTATAATGTACATGTCTTTAGGAGACCAGATAGCTCTGGAAGTTATCACTTGCTTGGCAGAGCTGAGAGCACTGGGCTTTTGTAAGCCATTTCTGGATACAGAAGTACATAAAAGCATGCTGAAGGCAATCTCTAGGTAGGGGGGGGGGGGCGGAAACAGTGGTTCCTGTCACCTGGATCAGCCGGCCACTGCCTCCTGACAATGACTCAGCTGCAGAGAGCAGGAAGATTTTCAGTGGACTAGAACTACAACTCCTCTCTTTCATCAAGTTTTCTAGTCTTGTTATTCCTTTCCATTCTTCAGACTTTTCACGTCTTAAAATAGTCTTTATATTCCACAGAGAAAAGCACAGAGTTGACTGAATTCCAGTGGGGGAGAAAGGAGCAAACTATTGTCACCTGCAGAAGTTCACAGATCTGGTCCTCATCTGGCTGTGTGCAGGAGGAGTAGACTGAACTTCAGCTCCTCTGATTGATCTGAAGACCTCATGGGTGCCAAGTGTTTAAGCAATCCTCCCATCTACCCGTTGAACTATGGAGTTGAGGCTGGTCAGAAGCTTAGTGGTCCCTTCTCTGCAATTTAGACTAAGGGCCGTGTTCTAGACCCTCTGGGCCACACCATCCTAAACCTGAGGATCAGCAGAATTGAAGGCCCAAGTTCAGGCAGACTTGGGCTTGCATGAGATGAGGGCAAGTGCCTGCATGTGTCTTTCATTATTCCATTGCCGTAGGAGACGCCGTTTAAGTTGGCAGATGTACTTATTGAAAGCAAAGCTTGTCATTGGTGAGATTACTGATTTTAACCAACCCCCCCCCAGGAAAAGATCAGATGCCAAGGGAGACAGAGGACAGAGTATAGCATTTAAAAGTGTGGTGAAGCCATCAAGTTAACAAGAAAACATAGAATAAAATGTGGTTTCAATTTGTCGTACTGGGCTCAAGATGATTATATTTCAATAGTAAACTGCGGGCGGTGGGGAGGTGGTACAGGTACACACACTCACTATCTGAGTTTCAGAATCCTAGAAATTATTTAGAAGTTCTAATTTGTTTCAGTCCCCAGTTCCATACCTGATAGTACCTTAGTGATTTTCAAGGGTCTGAATGATAAGTAGAACAAAGAGTTATAGTTCCAGGCCAGAGGTCCCCAACCTTTTTTGTAGGGAAGAAATACTTTTCATTTCCCTAAAGTCTTGAGGCCTAGCTTATAAAGAAACTTTGAACGACCTATCTTATTAGCAGCTTTGCTAAGTAAAGCCCCACTGCCATCCAGTGGCGACCGGCTGTACAGCACAGTGGTTATAAAATGTACCTTGTTCTACCTTTTCTCCCACAGCTTGTAACCTCTCTGCTTTTATTCAGATACCTCCTGCCATAGTTTTTTTGTTTTTTTTTTCCTTTTGGAAGTGCTGGGAATGGAACTCAGGGGCTTGCATATCCTATGAAAGCACTCTACCACTGACTCTGTCCCTAGCTCTGCAACAATATTTGACAAGAAAAATTGACTAAATGTCTATTTGGATTGAGAAATTTTTTTTTCTTGGTACTAGGGACTGAACCCAGGGGTACTGTACCACTGAGCTACATCCACAGCTTTCTTTTTATTTTTTTATTTGAGACCTAAATTGCTGAGGCCAGCTGGCCTCCAACTGGCAATCCTCCTGCCTCAGCCTCACAAATCATTGGAATTACAGGCATGCACCACCACACCTGGCTTTGGCTTAAGAAATGCATGGTGAATGTGAATTTATTTACCTGACCCTTCCTCTTAGCAATACTAATTATCATCTGTGTTGCTCTTTTCCTCTTCCCAAATTATTCATAGTGTGCCTCAGTTTTCCTTGAACAGTTTTGTTACTTTAACTAAAGAATTAATGCTTAGTGGTATTCCTGCTTGTCAGTTTTACTTTAAAACAAGTTTCACTTCTATCTTTGTATTTATACTTTGAGCGTTGGATTAACAGTTTCCTAGTATGTTTCATGACACTTATCCTACATTTCAGACAAGGATTTATGTGTCCCATAGGATCTAAGTTGGACTTGGAGAAAGAGCCAACTAGCAAATGGAATTATTCTGTCTTGTGAAAGGTTCCAGCCTTTTAAAACTACAGACTGAGAAATAAAAAAACAAATATTCTTGGGAAGAAACTGGGTTTGTGAGTACTTGGCTAGAAATTTTAGGAAAGGAAAGAACATTTCCTCTGGCCTCAGGAGCACATTCAATGTGAAATATTACTGTTTTAGAAAAGAGCCAAGCTTAAATTTATCTTTGGGTTATTTATTTGACTTGAAAATAAATGGATCTAGTTCTTATTAAGAATGTTCAGAATCCTATTTTAAATAAAATGGTATTTTAGTAAATTGGGGAAGATGCTGCCAGCATGAGCTATTAATTGAAAGCAGCTGGGACTTATAGAGGTGTTTGCAAATATCAACTGCGAGTTGGGGAATTGGTGAAATCTGGCACAAGTTAGTTCCAGCTGCACCCATGTGCCTCAGAGTTCTTTATGGTAAATGAGACATGCTTCCTATGTGCTTTGGTGCAGTCGTATTCTCTCATTACTCAACTAAGCAGGTGGAAAGTTTATTCAGTCAGAAGAATGAAAACAACCAACCTTGAACCCATCTATGTCCACTCCAAGAAAGAGCTATTCAGCATCGTTTTAAAAATTTTCCCCTGGATCCCATTTTCATTTACTCTTTCCAGCTCTGTGAATGATGTTTCAATGTTGGCCTTTTGGTCATCCGTGTGGCCAATAAATGTTAATCTCCACACTCAAATGTGATATAAATCAGTTGACCCACTGGTGCTAGAGCAAATTGCTGCTGGTGCCTCTGTGAACTCCTACTTACCTGCTGCAGTCATCACATTTATAAAGCTGGACCAGGGCACATTTGGTCCTGAGAAATGGGTGAATCTGCATCTGTGAACTAAGTATCATCTATTTAGGTGCTACTTTGCTTTGTATGGTTAGTTCCCTTCTCTTGTCCTCTCATCAACTAGAATACAAAATCGAAAGTTTACTGAAAAGAATTTCAAGTCATGGGATTTTAAATTTGAAAAGGACCGTAGGGATCGTCTAGTCCTATTTACTCACCCCCTCAAAAACAAAAATCTGAAAAGGATGCTGATGCTGTGGGACGTTGGAATCTCTTTCCCAAAGGAGTCATTTTCTCAAGGCGTTTTCTTCTTAGGCTCTATCCAAAAGGGCCTCCCCACTTTTTCAGTGCTGGAGATTAAACCCTCGGGCCTCAAGCTTGCTTGGCAAAAATATTCTAATGCTGAGTTACACCCCCAGCCCCTGACAAGGGCATTTTTACAAAGACTTTATTTTAGTGAAGCCTCCAGTAAAAGAAGACCCTGTGTTGGGATTCTAAGGACGGGGCGATGGTATGCATCCTGAATATTGGTTTACTGCTTAAATCATTCTTAAACTCGGAGCTGGCTTAAATGGACTGAGAAGTGTTTTAGTCAACTGGCAGTTGTAAGTTACTTTTTTCCAATTTTAATGTGATTCAAGGGAGGACGCCATTGGAAGTAACTAGCTGTATTTTATATCCACAATCATGTTTCTTTTAAGTTGTAAAATTTTATATAATGCAGGAGTAGATTGCATCAATGCAGCCTTTTTTTCTTTCTTTCTTCTTATTCACTGAGGCAAACAGCAGTATCTGAAATCAGGGCTTCCTGAGGTTCTGGAATCTTATTCCTAAATTTTCCACTGGGTGATCTCCAAATCCTTCTCTTGCCTATGTCCCTAGTTCACATGAGTCAGGCCATAGGTGGACCAAATGCTGCTCTGGGGCAGCACGTACTGGGGAGAGGGCCTTCAGGAGCATTAAATCTAGAATGGCCTTGAACATGGGTAGTCATTGGGTTGCTCCAGAGCATTTCAGAACCTTAACTTCTGAGACTTCTAAATGGTTGATGAAATTTTTTCAGCATCTGATTTTCTAAAATTACCAAAGGAAGATCATTTCACTCTCTGATTTGCAAATGACTCTCTTTTTTCCAGTCCTATCAAAAATGTTATCAGGTAAAGATTTTTCCATTTCCACTCTTATTGATGAAGGGAAGCGTGTGTATAGGAGCATATGGTGAACTCGTCATTTCCGGAGTCTTTGAAGATATTCATTCTGGACCAAGCTGTGTACAAATGGTGTCAAACCTGGACCAGCCTCCCATGCAGCCTCCATCTACTTTAGCAATGGGGTAACCATATGTCACCTCTTACCAGCTTCTTCATGACCCAGTGGACCAGGCATTCATTTGAAGTCATGCCCTGCAAAACAGTCCTTGGGGAAAATGGGTTAGCAATGGGGACTGAAGAAAACATTTAAGTTTTCATTTTTAGTCTCAGTCTTATTATTATTCTTTTGCTATGCCAGTCTGACTCAGTCTCATTGTGCTGCTTCTAAAAGCACGAAATCAAAGGGAAAAAGTGGAAGAAACTGCCTGTCAGTGTGAAATGCCTACCCCTTGTACAGCACTGGAAATTCTGTTGTCATTCAGTTATTGTAGGGGAGAGCTCATAACATTCAGTGTCATGATGTCCTCAAGCCATTTGGAGGAGTATGCTTTGCAAAATTCCCAAACTGAGGTGATTGTTTGAGGCTTCGATCTGCAATACCTTCACCCACCACAAAGCCACGGCTTTGCAGGCGGAGTGACCCAGTGCTTTTGCAGTGTGGTTTTATTATTTCTCTAAGGCACCTGCTTGTAAGGAGTGGGACCCTGAATTCATAGGGGTGGATTCACAGAAGTCTTTAGAACCAAGTATCTGTTGATTCAAAATCGCACAGAGTTCAAAGCAACTTTGATTTACCCAATTAGATGTTTTCCTGTTCTTTAATGAAAACAACCTGAATTGCTATTAGCCTGGTTCTCTCTCCCTTTTGACCACCCCACTTTGCTGTTCTCTTTATGTAGCAGTTGTTTTTCTTTTGATCACACACACATGTTTTATAATCTTTTAAGTGCTACATACATTAAGGTATCCTTGTTCCACTTCTTGTCCATGTGGCATGACGTTGATGGTTTTTGAAGCACCAGTTGTGGTCATGGTGAGGGATCCTGAGTGACCTCAGGTCTCAGCTGTGGAGAGTTGACAGGAACATTTAGTGGTCTTAACTGGACCCATTCCAATGATTCACTCATAGAAAAGTACTAAAGATCCATATTCGTGAGCAGTTGTTTTCACAGAAGTTTGTACCTGAAATCCTACAATTAGATGAATTTGGCATAAGGCCGTGTTAAAATCACCATATCTTTTTGATATGGTAAAACATAAAGCTTCATTGGTCCTTTACATTTCTTTTTTTATTTTTTTTCCCTCACATTAGTGTCACTGAGATTTTCAGACCCTTCACAGACAAGCTGGCTTTTGGATAAGAAAAGAACGGAGAGACCACGAGGCACTGAGCAGTCTCAGACTGGAGAGGATGCTCAGCAGGACAGGAGGGAGATAATGGAGGAAGAAAAATGTTGCCAAGTTGGGGAAAAGAGTTGGAAAGGATGATGCAGATGCTCTGTGCAAGCCTGGTGTTCTTCAGCTTTGCTGGGCCTGGCCCTGCTCAGTGGCAGTGCATTCGCCTGCCAGTTGTGGCTTGCTGAGCCAGCAGGTGCACTTGCGGGAGGGAGTGCATCAGTACAGAACACCGTCCTCAGGTGTGGCCACTCCAGCAAGAGGACAGATGTGCCTTATAGAGGCCTCCTTGGCCACAGTTTTATCTATTCCACAGGGACCCAGGATGCTGCATGGTCCTGTCTGAGGGGGGTGCAACAGAAAAGGTGAGAACTATGGACCCAGCCAGGCCCAGCTCACCCCCACATCCTGTGGGACTTTTCCATTGTTGTTTTTCCCTTTAGCATTGTGAGTTGTAGGAGCTAGTAAAGGGATTCATAACTCATAAGGAAACATGGACAGGTGGATAGTAGGAGCTGCTGCTTCCTTAGGAGGTGCCACAAAGTTCCCTGTACCCACAAATTTCACTGCTCCTGTGTCCAGGAAGCAGCTGAAATGCAGAGGTAACCGTGGAGGTGTTGCCCATTGACATAGGACTGGTGGTCACGATCTTATGTTGGTCGCTTCACCCCTCTGGTCTAATGCAGTCGTAACAGCCAGGTGGGACAGCTATTGCTTAGAATCTATTATGTTCTGCCAACATGTGTTCTTCCTTTTTTAAACAAGTTTCATTGAGGTTAATTCATGTCTTCACTCACTGTATGTAGCATTTTTTACTGAGAAACTCATTTCCAAAGGAGAGTCCATGTCTGTAATATGAATTCCTGCTCTCTCATAGATGCTTTTCAAACGTTTACTGCATATGTCATCTGTTCCCCAGGAACTGACATTTCCAAAGGAGTTTCTCTTGTGGATAATATAATTCCCTTTTCGTGTTGCTTTTCCTGAATAATAATTTTGATTTAGTACCTTTTGGCCATCTATAATGTTATCATATGATCTGAGTTGGAAATTTTCCCACTTCCAGTTTTTGCCACCCAGAAAAATAAATAAAAAACACCTTATATTCAGAGAAAAACAATGACAGCTTGCCTTTTTAAAGGAAACACCATCTTCTGGGTCCAAACCAGGAGCCGATATTTGAACTGTGGCCCTCACTGTTGCTTAGAAGTGCCTAGTAGGAGACGCACTTAGTATTATAACCAACACAATTGAAAAAATGAACAGATTCATTAACGTGCATGTTCTGAAAAGAGGATACCAGAGACTGGATATGAGGATTCTGTGCTATAAAAAATATGTCATTGGACCATCCTGTCAAGAAGGAAGGTGCTTGTGCCTGCCTCTTCTACTGGGTAGACATTTCTACCTCTACTTTTTTTTTTTTAAGAGAAAGACAGAATCACTTTTTATTTAGTTTTTCATGTGGATTTTGTTGCTCCGACACTTTGTTGTGTATGTGGTGCTGGAGTTTGAACCCATGTACTTGTGCATGCCAGGCAAGCACTGTAACCTCTGAGCCACCTTTCCAGCCCCTACCTCCACTCTTTTTATTGTAATTTCTGCTCATTTGTCTTGTAAGCAATATGGACATGTTAACGAGCCCTAATTTTATAAATGACATTGTTGCAGCTCATATTATCCAGATGTGAACCTAAGCAGACCTTGAGTTTTTTGACTTAATAGCTGAGCAATGCCAGCCTTTCCCTGGTAATTGAACCTTCTGTCATCTGCAGGCAGCAGACAGTCTCGAACAGGAGGCACACAGACACACTTCATGCTCATTTTAAGGAGAGCCAGGAGCAGATGGAGAGCCATCAGATGCATCAATGTTATTAATCATGCCATTTCTGAGGAGCCCACTTTACAGACCAGCCTCGTGTGCTGCCTGCAGTCAGACACTGAGACAGACACTGACTCTCAAAGCATTGAGCAGGTTCTCAACAAGTGATGGACACTGCAGGGGTATCAGCTCCCAGTCAGCCAGCTCAGGCCCAATCCTTCATGGGAGGGTCAAGCTGTTCTTACTCATGTGCAAATGGAAAAAAGCAGAGAACTCTCATTTGACCCTCTCAAGGGAAGGGAATACGGCTCCTCTCTTGTATGTCTTTATAATTTTGATTCCAAAACTGACACATTCTCCAGATAACCAAATCACACTGAGGAAAAACAGAAGGCCCCAAAAGCTATGCCACCCAGTGTGGGGTTTACCAGCTGCACATGAATGCCACAAGAGCCCTTGGGACATGGCTGCTCTGAATTGAGATATTCTGTGATTGACACAGAACAGAAATGAAATGTGTAAAATTCCTAGTTAAAGCCTTTTATTGATGATATGTTGAAAAGATAGTATTTTGTGTATATAGGATATTAAACAAAAGTTCAAAAGGTTAAATTTTGCTTTTTTTAACTTTGTAATATAACAGCAAGAAAATATGAAGTTACATGTGTGGTTTACATTTGGATCCCACGATTTATAATGAGCATGGAGAGTCACCCTTCCTCTGAGTTCCTGGTCTAAACTCCGTTTGATGACTGTGTCGTGTGTTCTGTTTGATTTTTTTTCATGTGTAGCTGTGTTTTCTCTTCCACATTAATGGCCAACCGGGAGAAGATAGGACTATGGACATAGCTGGTCTCATACTGATTTTCAGGAGTGAGGAGGACTTGCTGACACTGTGACTAGCAGGCTCTGTTCTCATTTGATGGGCGTAAGGCAGATATGCTCTAACCATCCTATAGAATATCTTAGTAAACGATGACTACATAGAGGAATAGGCTGGTAAAAAAGTTGCTGTTCTTGACCTCTGCTTCTTGGGTCTGTTCTTTGGCCAGAGAATTCTTTCCAATTTTGTCGTCTGCCTCTTGACATCCATTTCCAAAGTCCTTAATTAGTACATTAGGATCCCTTGGAAGGGAGCTGCCTTTATGTCTTCTAAACCCAGTGACCTTCGTTAGTCAAATCCTGGCTCTGACTGGCACTTGTGTGAGCCTGGACAGGTGACTTCTCTGAGTCTCGTTTTTTGCTTCTTTAAAATGGAATGATGGTTTTGATAATGTTTCCCCCTCAACTGTATTTCTATATTCTTCTAATTAAAAAAATAAAATGAAAAAAATAAAGGAAATGATAGATTTTTGAAAAAAAAATGGAATGATGATAGAACCATCCTCATGCTGTTGTGAAAGTTTGCACTATTTTCTGGGATCATTTTGGGAAAGTCAGTCAACACAGAACCAGATGCATGAAAACATTGGTAGTGAGTCTCAAGGGCAGTCTTTGGTAGATTATTTCTGACCTCCTGTAAGTTGAAATTATTTCTCATTGCCACATTTTTTCCTTTCTATTTACTTTTTTTTTTTTTTTTTTCAAATTGGTGCTTTGGGCTCTGGAGCAGTGACTCAATGGTTGGAACACTTGCCTGGCATGTGCAAGGACCCAGGTTCAAACCCCAGCGCCACATACCTAACTAAGTGTCAGAGAAAACAAAGCCAGATGAAAAAATAAATAAAATCGATTCTCTTTCCCGCTCTCCCTCTCTGTCTCTCTTTAAAAGTAGATTGTTACTCTTTGAAAATAAATAAACAAATTGGTACTTTGTAGACACATAAAAGTGGAATGCACTGTGATGTATTCATACATGTACATAGCAACATTTTTGAGAATGTATTATTGTCCAAATAAGAACTGAGTGACAAGCTATTCATAGGATAATGAATAAGCTTACCATGATCTAGGGTTTGGGGAACAAAGTAGTTTCCTCTGTGTGTCATGATTTCTGAGTAACCCCCATCACCTGTTCTGTCTCTTGATGTCACTTCACTGGCTGTAGATCATGAGGTAATTTTGCTCCCCACTTCCTGAGTCTTAGAGCCCAGCAGTGCTGTGCATACATGGTCAAAAATCTAAAAATACCAAAAGGTATTTGCATTTACAAGTGATTTAATTCAGAAAGTCAGAAGAGAGAGAACAGGGGAAAAAGAAATCCAACATGAAGTATAAAGAGAAAGACCCTTGAGTTCATACAAACGTGGGTTAAGATCACTACTGTGACAAACATTGGTCACATGACCTTCATGTAGTCCCCTAACCTTTCAGTCTCTCCCAAGTTCAAAACAAGATCGATGCACTTCCTGAGGCTGCTGTCATGCCTGGAGGAAGGGCCCTAAGTGTCTCATGTGGTGTCCAGGTCAGTGACTTTTAACTCCATCACTTGCTTGGACAGCTTCCTGTTCTCAGTTTCATAATCTTTCCTCCCTGCAAAATCATGATGCATAGAAACCCAGGTAAAATTATGTTCTCTGATTTGTAGCAGTCAAGACTGTGGAATTCACTTAAGAACATGGAATTGAGTGTCTTCTATCAGGTCCACCTACAGAAGTCAGAGGAATTTTTCAGTCCTTTTGAATTTACTGCTGATTCTGGCCAAATAAAACTTTATACCTAACTTGAAAACATGACTTTGACCCCTGTGCCCCAGGTTAGAAATTATAGGTGAAAGTATCCCAACGCCATATGAATAAGTGCTGCTATTTCCCCCCTCACTGCACTTCTCTTACACCCCACCACCACCAGCACGGAAGCAATTTAATGCTGACTCCAGTTATCCTCTAATTTTTTGCTGGAGTTGCAATGGCATGGTGACTAAGGAGAATAGAGGGTTATTTTAATTCATGATTATAAGTAAATTTAATAATTTTGTATTGGCCATGTACTCTCCTTGACTTCCTCTCCAAAGCAGAATTTAAGAAATAGAAACAATTTTAGAACATTGAGCTAACCTTGAGCACTTCACTAATCAGCACAATGAGATCCAAGGATATTGAATGTTTTGCCCCAAGTTACCCAACTTGTTGTTAGCAGAGAAATCTGGAGCACATTCCTCACCCATCATCTAATTTTTATCTATTACTGCACAGGGGCTTTTTTATTATTTCCCATAGTTTATAGTGACACTTGTGCCTAAGCAAGGTATTTATTCATACTTTTGTTATTGTTGTTACCAGAGACTGAACCTAGGAGTGCTTAACCACTGAGCCACATCCTCGGCCCATTTAATTTTTTATTTTGAGACAGGGTCTCAGTAAGTTGCTTAGGGCCTCACTAAGTTGCTGAGGCTGCCTTTGAACTTGTAATCCTCCTGCCTCAGCCTCCTGAGTCACTGCGATTACAGGCAAGCACCTCTACGCCCAGCTCATTATTCTGCAGAAGTCATAGAAAGGATACAATTATACTATAAATCCCTTCCTGGTTTCTGTATAGCTTACATTAAATGGCCCCAAACAGTAATTATGAAGGAAAACAAAATGCAAAAAGTGACCAACAGGGGGAAACCTTATACAGCCTTTTGGATTCTTTAATCCTCCCTTAAAAAAAAAATTTTTTTACCCAAGCTCCTACTGGAGCCAACAAAAAACATCTGTTGTTTTATTTATAGCCACAATTTCTAAGAAGCATATTCTATAGCAGATGAAAAAGTAGTTGACAGCTCGTAATTCATAAAGTTACCGAGGCCTGATCTGATAGAACAAAATGTACAAAACTCCCTCCCGGGGTTCAGGGTCTGTCACTTCCTGTTCAACCGAAGAGAGAGGTGACCCAGCAGAGAAGTAGAGCGTAGATTGTTACTGTCGTTAAGAAAGAGGGGGCTCTGAGCTGATAATGCAGGAAGGAAGACCCCGCAGGGATAATGATTGCTTTCACCCCTGGGCCCTCCGCCAGCCTGAGTCACGGGCACTTTTTCATTAACAACATTGCAGGTATTTCCATTATAGAAAACCAACACCTTCTTACCGTTCCTGCTGCCAGCCGGGAAGTTTCAGCGGTGCGTTCTGTCCACAGGTTGTTACCAGTACCAGCGTCCTTCCATCAGGACTCAAGTGTTGATTTAAATCACTGATTTTACAATTCTCCGTGTCCAGCTTAATGCTTTCTTTTCTTTCACCAGTTAGCTCTGGTTCGTATTGACATGAGCACTTTACCCCGTTGACTTTCAAGCAATTATTAGACTACACCTGCTCCTCAAATATCCCCTCCGTCAGCTTATTTCTGACAGTCTTTTGTGGGACATGGTCAGATACAATCAATTTATATTTTATACTTTGCTCAGTTCTATCTTTAGCTCCTCCTGTGTATCACAGTTAAAGAAAAAAAATAGATTGGTCTGGCACAAATTACTCTGGATTGTGTGGAAGTGTTGATCATTCTGAGCTTTTTTGAGAAATTCATGATATGGTCCAAATTGACTGATTTAAAATTCTTAAAATCATAACCAGAATAAATCCATTAATGTCCTCAGCTGGGAGGTGAATAGCCTCCTGTTCTTTCACTGCTGATCATGGTATATTGTGAGATATGAGAATTTATTAGCCTACCAAAATGAATTGCCCCTATCTGAGGTGGTGAACATATACTGTTTGTTTTCTTTAAAACAATAACCCTTCACACAATTGTTAAAGGTTGTGTTTATTTTTATGTTGAAATTGTTTTACCCTATATTACATGGAGGTAGCTTAGTCCTGTATTGGTGATTTTTTAAATCTTTGGTAATTAGAAAAAGTTGTCTAAATGCTCTCTCATGCATTTCTTCTGTATCAGCTGGTAGGGAATTTTCTTTTCAGTATCTTTAATGCCCCTTGTCTTTCTCTTTGTTTTCTTATTCTCCCTAGTTCCACTCCCAGTTCATCTCCCCCCACCCCCAATCCAGGACATTTTAACTCCCTTCACATACTTATCAAGCATGCCTTATTAAGATTTCATTTTGGAATCCTTAGAAATATAAATCACAAAATCTGTATTTTTTAAAAGTTTTTTGCAGGGTCCTTTCCCCACCTGATGATTAACCCAAAGAATCTATTGTACCTTGCTGGAAGTGATAAGTTGGCTGGTTATTTTTAGATAGTTATTACATCCTTGGGGAAGAATGTGCTTAGTTTAGCCTTATGAGAAAATATTTAATAAATGCTGTCCTGAAAATATTTAGCCTGGCTGAGTGGGCTGGCAAGAGTTCCATCCTGATAAAGCAGAGGTGATGGTAAGAAGCTGGCCAGCCTCTCCAAGCTCAAGTTGAACAAATGCCTGTCTTATCACCGCTGGTTGTAACTGTCACCAAGTGCTTTTCCACTGGCATCCTGCAAAGAGTTTTCAACCTCTCTTCTCGGCTTTGTAACCTCCAGGGTGGTTTCATGCAGTGTGTGTAAGGAGGTAGACTAGATTCATGGAGTGGTTAAGGTCAGCTTTGAGGTCAATTTGTTCCTTAGAATTCCAGCTTTTCTACTTACTAGTAGCATGACTTTGGGCAAATTGTTTAACTTAATCTCAGTTTCCTCATCTGTAAAAAGGGGACATAGTTACACCTCACAAGGTTAAACAGAGTAAAGGAGATAAAGAACTGAGCCCGCTTTCCAATAGAAAATGTACAATACATGGGAACCATCTGTAGTAGTAGTCATAGTAATTTGTAATCAGCCTTTCTCCCTTTTCCTATTTCTATCTCCTTCCCAGACCCCACTCCAAATTTAAAGAGCCTAGTCCTTGTCTACAGCATGCTGTGGGACCTTGGGCAAGTTGAATGAGGTTCCCACTACCCCTCACCACACAGCAGTACCCAGATGCACAGAATAGCAGAGCTCTCTTCTACTGCTCTGTTGATAGGTAGGATATCAGACCTAATTCACTATGACAGCTGGACCCTCCACACGTTCAGCAGCATCTGCCCGACACAACTTTAGATGTTGACCGCTGGGGTCTGGTGTAAGACCAGCCTGTGAAGCCCAGGTCTTGCAGGCAGATGTTATCACCATGCAGGTTGATCACTGAGATTCTCTCCCACAGTGATCTGGATTTTCTGCTTCTTGCTGGTGGGTTCCTCCTTAATCCACGTTGCTTAAATTGTGGTCTGAGGACCTTTAGTTTAGACATTACCTGGGAGCTTATTGGAAATGCAGGATTCTAATCCCCACTCCAGGCCTTCTGAATCAGCTTTATAAATACATGAAAGTTTGGGGAGTACTACCCAAAATCACTGCCCTTGGGGATATCTGACATGCAGAGAGAGTGTTTATTAAATATTATAAATTTGTGTTTGATGACTTTTTCAAGACAAGGATTTTCTCCATCTTTGGGTATGGTTACTGATATATTAGTTCAGGTTACCCTACAAAACATAGATTGGGTAGCTGCAACAACAGAAATGTATTTCTTATAGTTCTGAAGGCTCTATGTGAGATCAGGATGTGGGCATGCTTGGTTCTGGTGAGGTTTCTCTGTGTGACCTGTAGATGCTTGCCTTCTTGCTGGATTCTCACATGGGAAGAGCGGGGAGAAAGCTCTCTTATGTCTCTTATAAGGGCACTAACACGATCACCAACACCCTAACCCCATGACCTCTTGTCAACTCAGTTATCTCCCTAAAGCTCCGTCTTGAAAGAACATCACTTTGGGTGGTAGGGCTTTGTATGTGGACATGATTCAGTCCAGAGAAACTGACTTCTGCACCTTACTTTGAAAGGCATTAAAAATATATACCCTGATAGAAATCTATCACATTTATGCAAATATTGATTGGGGAATCCAGGTGGAGGATGTTTGGGCATTCACTGAACAGTTCTTTTAACTTTTCAGTGTGTTTAAAAATGTCAGAGAAAAAAGCTCTGCAGTTATTTGGAATGGAATCTGGTGGTTCTATGTGCCTGATTTTTATCCAGGCTGTCTTAAAACTGCCTGTTCTGTTTAGCTGAATCAGTTTGCCTCTTTGGCAGTTCCTGTCTCTACTCGAGCTGTCTGCTTGGTCAGCCAACGCCTGTTGACCATGCTGTCAGTGAGGTTGCAGCCTGGATCCCATACATCTGTCTGGGCTCCAGCAGTATCTTTCTGTCCAGTTCCTTCTCTCCTTACCCCAGCCTTCTCCCCGTCTGGGAATCCTGCAATTGCTTTTGACATTAGCATTCTCCAGTTACATTTTAAGATACTGCTTTATTATGTTTAAGAATTTATAACATATTTTGTAAGTTTGATCCTGAAATTTATGATTTAAGTATATGTGGAAAAGAAGTGAACATCTCTGCAAGTTCACCCTCAGCTGGAGATTGTGTAGTTCTAGAGTGCCCACCTCCCTCTGCTACCACGGGGCTTCCCCCTTGCTGTCTATAGTGTTGATTATCCTTACGTAAAGGAGTTTGTGGGGAAGGAAAAATTGACTTTCTTACTTGGGGAAGGTAATATGAAAACTGATATTATCAACTTGACTCCATCAGGAAGTATTATGGTGTTTCTCTTATGGTATTAGATAAGCAGCATCTATCCGTGCAGTACCTATACCTTTATTGCAATCATCTTTTAAATTAGAGCACTTGGCAGGAAATTTTGGGAAATGTACCATAAGTGTCTTTTCTTGACTGCATTTTGCCTATTGTGATGTATCAAAGACAGAGCCATGCTGAAATCATGCCTATGAATTATGTGACATTGGCCAAATGGCTTCATTTCTCTCAGTTTTAGTCTCTTTGCCTGTGTATTGAGGATAATAAATGCTGTATACATCTTTGATCTGTTATGAAAAGTAAAATCATGTCCGTAAAATAGTGTGAGGATGTGACTTCTCCTTGGTGTAGTACTCATTTACTCACTTAACAAACAGCAAGTGCCCATGGTGTGCAATCTCCCCTTCTTTCTGTCTTTTCTGAAGCATCTGAGTCATGATTCATATGAAACCTTTCTGAGCCAACAGACCAAAAGAGCAACTTCTCTTATAAATCATCAGACTCTGAAGTCACTCAAATTCAACTGCAAATTATTTTCTGGGCAGGGAGAGGGGAGGGAAGTTCCTTTCTTCACCATTTACCTCCTGTTCAGCCTTTTAATTTGCTAAACACTGTAAGTTGTCATCTTTAAATCAGATTCCAATTTAGGTGATAAGAATCACAGTTAATTAGGCTGCCTGTCAAAGATTAAGTGTAATCTTCCTTTTCAGTGATCTCTTTACTCCAAGGCTTTCGCTGAGGCCATCAGAAGGGAAGCAGTAATGTCTGCCTATGCCTAATAAGAAGATCCTTGCCTGCTGTTTGTTCCTGATGCCAATCTGTTGTCTAGAAATAAAACCAAATGGGCAGAGAGTCTCACATCCCTGTCATTTGTTTTTAAGCTGTGGAGCAGAAGAGATAAGTGGGAGAAGATAAACTTGGAGATATTAAAGACTAATTAGTTTCTGGTATCTGAAAAGATTTGCAGACTTCAGGTTTAAATCCATTGGCAACTCTTTTAATTCCTTCCTAGTAGTTATCCCTGAAAATAATGCAGTTATGGCTGAAGATTTCTTTTCACATCTACTCGTTCTACTCCCATTTTCAGTTGCCCATACTTTTTTCTCTCTCTTCCTCCTCCAAAAAAAGTTCTTATTTTCTGCCAAGCTTAATATAATTTATTACATAATCATTCCAATTTCATTTTTCCTCCACATTCAAAACACTGAAGTCTAATAACTCAAATAGTTTAGTATCATAGTGCTTATTGGAAAAAGTGTAATAAATTGAAAATTGTATGATATTTGAGTTGACTTCTGAAAAGATATCAAGTGTTATTTATAGAACAAGAGGCAAAACGTTAGTCTATCAAATCTGCTTCTAACTTGCCACTTTTAACAAAATATTAGAAAGACTCCTGATGTCCTAATTATAATTGTTTCTGGTCTTAAGATTTGCTCTTGCAATTAGGTATTTCAAAACTTTTTAACAATACTAATAAAGATTATATGCATAATTCTAGCATTAATAATGATTGTGCTTTCTGCACACTGGGCACTATACCTATCATGCTTATTTATATTATTCACTTCATCTTATTTCCTCATGTAATTTCCATTTTGCAGATGAAAAAACTGGGATCCAAGCCAATTCACTTGCCCAAGATTATACTAAGATGCAAAACCAGGATTAAATGCAGAACTCTGGCTTCAAGCCTGTGTGCTTTTAATCACTTCTGGATGACAAGCAATTATTGAGCATGTACCAAAAATAAGGATTCATAATTGGTGTTTTGCTTTGTTTTTGTTTATTAGCATCATAATCTCAGCCAAAGTTCATAGCCAGTATTTATTGTGGTGTCATCCATAGAATTTAAGAAGTTTAAAGTTCAGAGTATTAACTAACATAGGGACAAAGTATAAATGTATTTATAGGTTGATATAGGAGAAGAATTGGGATTTGTTCAACATTTGCCTACCAGAATGTACATTTTTCATTTGACGTCCTGAAACAGATTATTTCAGACAGAAGTAAATTTTTGATTTAGTGGCCGTTAATAGACTAGCATCTTGATTTAATATCAATCCACGCTTGCATGTGTAATTTCTTTTCTGTGTGTTTAGTGTTACATTTTTAGGGGAAAGTGGCAATTTTTCACACACTTCCAAGCTGCTTCCATCAGGAATGAAATACTTGGCTTGGGCTGTCCCTGGAGTCCCAGTGTTTCAGCTTAAACTTTCCACTTGGCCCTGCCAGGCACTAACTTTAAAATCTTCTTCTTCTTCTTCTTTTTTTTTTTTTTCATGAAGAATGCCTCCAAAGGTGCAGCTGTGTGCTGGTTTCATCTTGCACTTCATAGCGGTGTTGGCACTGCTTAGTGCAGAGAATGCCACCATCTCCCACACACTGCTGGTGCCCAAGGACTGTTGAGGCCTGTCCCTGTTAGTGGTTTGGGAAGGCTTAAGTTTGAAGAGAAGGTTCTCTTCTGTTCCACGTGATTGGCTGTCACCAGGGAAAGAGGCGGGGGATGGAGCCAGTGGAAAACGCAGCCTCTGATGTGTCATCAAAAGTTCTTTGTGGATAAGGGAGGGAGGAAAGGGAGGGAAAGGGGGGGTTATCAATACAGTTGGGAACACCTGACTCGCATGAGAAGCCAAACTGTACACAGGCAGGCAGAGAAACTGAGAAATTTCAAAAGTTAATATACATATATATGCTCGTTTTTATCTATAGCATGGGGGTATTACAGCGGAGACATGTGATTGGGGAATGGATGAAGGGGGGAAGGATCCCAGACTAGGATCGGCCTTAACTTCCTTTGTCAATATCTGCATATGCATAAATATGTAACAACAGTTCCCTCCAATATGCAAGACTATGTTGAACAAATAAAAGAAAATTTTAAAGAGTTCTTCCTGCAAGCTGGGACCCCTGGATCTTGTGTGTTCTTGCCAATGTGGAGGGCTGATTCCTCCTTTCTTTTGAAATAATGTGTAGATTTACCACATTTAGACCTTTTAGTTCTTCTTTGTTTCTTTCTTTTTACCAAATATTGATTTCTTTTTTGATTTAAAAAAGTGATTCAGCTAAGTGGAAAAAGGGGGTTGGGTTGTAGTAGAGAAATCTAAAAATTCTACCAGATTGTTTAAGAGTGGACCTGGTTGTCCAGACTTTAGACAGTATGCCATCACCACCTTCAAAATCAGTATGCAGTCCTCGTTCTAGTATAAAAATCATGCTGGAAGATGAAGTCTAATGAGAGTTTATATGTAAATTTTAGAAGGATCATGCTTTGTTAATTTATGTTTTACTTGATAACTTCACCCTATATGTTTTAAATTTTTAAAAAATTTAATCCCATTATGTTTAGGTTTATCAAATTGTATGATTGATGATTTATCTTGACCTTGTCAAAAAACAACTTACCAAGTTTGATAATTCCTAGCAATTGTCATTTCCTTTTGAAATCTCTTAAAATGAAATCTATGAAAAAAAAATACTGACCTTGTGTATATAATAGAATGAAACAAATAGTTGATTTAAGGATTGTTGTAAAAATTAAAAATTAATATTTTATTTTAGAATACTTTTTAGAGTTTTGATGATAATTAATTCTGTTGCCCAAAAGTAGGTGATATGAACTTGAAAACTTCTTGGGCAAGGCTTTCATATTCCCTGTCTAAATATTTCAGAGGGGAAATGAATTGAATCACAGACATTGTATTAGAGAATAGGAAATCCTTGAATTGTTTTTCTTTTTTAATCATCTCTTGTAAATTTTACCTTTTCACACTTGTTTTGAAGTCTTGATCAGCAGCAGTGATTCATGTCTTTGATCAGTAAAACTTTTTTATATTAAAAATTCAGTGGGAAAATCATTTAATACATTACAAAAGAAGCATTTACACTTCCTTCTCTGTGTGTATGTGTGTAGGGGTTCTTTATTACATTGTCTGATGTGCAGTGTGGAAATAGTCCCAGTGTCCTCACAGTTACCTGGTAGCCATTACAATGCAGTTCAGAAACTTCATCTAACACCAGTATTAGTAAAATAAGTGATATTTTGTAGCTGAAGATACGTGTAGATCATTGCCAAAAAATAAAAAGAATTTTAAAAAATGGGGAGGATAACGGAAAGTGAGCTTTTGCTTTAAAAAAATTTTTTTTCAGCTCAAGTGAAGAAAGAGAGAGATGGAAACCTGTGTGTAACATTTGCCAACCCAGCACTAGAACAACTGTTGGGTGCATATTCCAATCACAATTAGATGAAATCTTTAATTATCATTTAATTTAACTTTCATATTTGCCTGCAGAAATGATCTTGTTGATAAGATTCTGGAAGGAGATAAACCTTTATTAAGCAATTCCATTTTCAGTGCCAGTGTAGTTTTTTTTTTTTTCATAAAAAAATGAATGTGTTATTTATGAGAGAAAGGAAGTGGGAGTCAGCATGTTAGTTGCATGAGTGCTGTGTGGGTATGTGTTATATATTCACTATTTCATCAGTTTTTTACTTTGGGAGTGTGCTAAGACCTGTTGGCTTGAGAGAGCTAAGTTGCATACCAAGTGACATTTTTCTGTACTATTTCTCTACCTTTATGTTTCCTTTCTGTTACATGTACTGATAGGATAATGTTCATTTTGTTCAGCGTAAAAGGTATTTGTGGGAAAGGATCCTTTCATGAGCTAAAAATCCACTTGGGCTGACAGGAGTGGCTTATAGTTGATGAGAGGAAATGAAATGGTATGCTCCTTCACATTATAGTGTTTTAAATTTTACGATACTTTTTAACTGAAAAGACTATGAAACTTTAAAGACATTTGTATTTTGAGGGCTTTTCAGATACATTCACATTTTAATATTTAGAAACTTGGAGGTAACATTGCTGGATTTTTTGAGGGAAAATCATCCCCATGGATTTTATTATCAAAATAGTCCTAAAACTGATTACTCCAAACATATTCTTGCCCATTCCTGGGCATTCTGATTCTGGGGGTATAGGGTGGTTCCTAGGCGTGTGCATTCCTTAATGTTCTCCAGGCAATGGTTAGGGTTGGGCAGATGTGGAAAAACTGGAGCTCAGGTACCTACCCAGCTCTCTATGTGGCGACTGGGAGTTAATGGCATTATCTCTTCTGCCTTTATGAAGTCCAAAAGTTGTTAGAGTGATGTTTTAGGAAATAAAGTCACCCAGGAAACTAGTGAACTTTTCAGGACCTTTAGTCCAGATATTGATTATCCCTATATCAGGATGCCATCTCAGGAATGGCTTCATATTGGTGAGGTGTTTCAAGACTCTTTCATCTGCCATTGATGAAACTTTTCCTTGTGCCCTCTAATATTGTGGTCTCTGATTGTATTTTGCTATTTCCATCTAAGTCAATTAAAATAAGCATTCAGTTCCTGGACTTTGTAATGCATGCATTTTAAGTGTCTAGTAGCCACAGTGGCTAGTAGCTGCTTTATTGGGAGCACAACTACAGAAACATTTCCATCATCGCAGAAAAGCTTTATCAGACAGCACTGCTGCGGGACTTTCCCCCTTTGCAATGGCGCATAGGTGGCAAAATCATACTTGTCTATTACAGTCTACAAGGTTTTTGTTTCTGTTTTTGTTATTTTTGGTGTTTTTTTTTTTAAGAGAGAAAGACAGTGAGAGAGACAGAGAGAATCAACCTTTATTGAGTTTTTCACATGGCTTTCGTTGCTCCTACACTTAGTTGTGTATGTGGGTGCTGGGGTTTGAGCCCATGTACTTGCGCATGCTGGGCAAGTGCTGTAACCACTGAGCCATCACCCCAGCCCCCTGCAAGGGTCTGAAACCAGAGTGTTTAGGATTTGCAACCAATTTACTGAAATCATTCTTAGTTCTCTGAGGTCAAAACTTAGTAGCACAACTTTATTTTTGTATCATGAATCTATTGTCATTCTACATTAACTCTTAGTACTTCAAATATGGGCTTAGTGTGAAATCTGCTTAACATGGTACATGGAATTAGAATTATACCTTTAAACTCTCATTGAACAAAATAGCAACTCTTAAAAATTATCTGAACTGTTCCTAGGTGAGCATGCAAGAGATGGATATTACCTGTCTAAATTTATTTATAGATGACATAAGCAGTTTGCACAAATAGATATTTTCATAAAGATTGTCATTTACCCATATTTTATAGTTTGAGAAATTTGAGGTGAAAATATTTAGCTCCCTCTTCTGGAATATTTTGAGAAAAAAATGTTTTTTACTTTCAATAAAACTTTTTTGGAGTGATAATACAGTTATCAGTGTAATATAAAAAGTTGTTTGTGAATGTCATCTAATTAGATATTTTTTGTGTCATTACAGTTGGTAAAAAATGCAAATATAGTGTGGAGAAATGGCTGATCAAAGCTTCACGTTGATTAAACTACTAACTGCCCAAAATATATGCAAGCAAATAAAGGCTCTGACAGCAATAACACAGGGACTTAGTTCGGTGTCAAGGGGACAGAGATCGTTTGTTTTGGCTTGCCACCACCCCTTGTATTTGTGGGATTTGGGATGAGAATATAAAAAGAGGCCCAAGTGCCCCAAATCTAAATATTTTAGTTAGACATCATGTTAACATGCAGCAGAATCTCATCTGTTTTCCCACCTAGGTAATGATATTTCCCTAATAACCTGGAGGCCGGTTTGAATTCACCTCTCTTAGGCTCCTGCCCCAGAGTCCGGTGATTCAGGGAGATCTGAATTCCTACTCTTCCGTGTCCTATCCCTGCTCATCCAAACTCCATCCAGCCCTAGACCCCTAGCCAGACTCAGCCCACCTCTGAATTCTGGGGTGCACCTGGAGACTAAAGTCGGCTTGGGGGAGGATGGCCCAAGCGGAGAGGTCACAAGAGGTCATTTGTCAGGGTTCTGGGTAGGTGCTCCTAATGTGTGCTAGAAGAGAGGAAACAGGCATTTCCCCTGGGCCCGGTGTGGGGGTCCCTTTTGGGTTTTTTGGTTTTTGTTTTTTAAAGAGAGGGAGAACCAATTTTATTTAGAATTTTATGTGGCTTTCATTGCTCTGAGACTTTGTTGTATACTTGATGCTGGGGTTTGAACTCACGTACTCGCGCATACAAGGCAAACACCATAACTGCTTAGCCACCGCTCCAGCCCCTGGGGGTCCCTTTTACTTGGGCCTAAGTTTGCTACTGTCAAATGTAATGAACCTATTTTATGTCTAGAATATTCTTCACTGTGGTCTGATGTGTTTAACTACCCTAAATTAAATATGATATGGGATTTTGTTTGTTTGCAGCTTTGACCCTTCCAGATCTGGCGGAACAATTTGCCCCTCCTGACATTGCCCCTCCTCTCCTTATCAAGCTTGTGGAAGCCATTGAGAAGAAAGGTAACTACACTGCTAGCGGGAGTCAGTCTGCTTGTTTAGACCCTATTTCATGGCTGTTATAATTTATATGTATTTCTGGGACATTTATTAAATAAATTTCTTACTACCTGCTATATGTAGATACTTTGCTAGACATACCAGCTATTCAGATCTCTGTAATGTGGAAATAGTCTTGGCCTGAGTTCTAACTTTAGGTTAGCATGTAGTTACTGTATGGAAACTATTATATTCTCCATAATTTAATAAACATGATTAACTTGCTTCTTAGTGGCCAGCTGGTTTTGCCAAAATTATTGACATGCTAGATAAGATTAATAGTAGGAGTTGACTTCCTAGAATATTTGGTACACATCTAGAAAAATACTGGATGGAAACTGGAATTTTGCTCTGGCAGCAGGCTCACAGGTTCTCCAGAGAGCTGTGTTTGGCATACACAGTCTGTTTTTGTGTCCTAGGTCTGGAATGTTCGACTCTATACAGAACACAAAGCTCCAGCAACCCTGCAGAATTACGACAGCTTCTTGATTGTGGTGAGTATCACAGAGCTACAGATACAAATGGGAAACATAGGTCTCACCTTGCTGCTTCCAGTAATGCTCTCATGTGTGCACACGCGCGCACACTTACACGCACACAAACAAAACAAAATTGAATCCATGCAACATTCTAAGTTTGAAAGGAATTCAGAAACCATACACTGTTCCCTCTGCCCTATTATGTTAGCATTACAAACCAGTATGAATCTTTGATGTTTGTCTCCTGAAAGAATTACACAGAAGAGAAATGACCTTGGGATTTCTGTCTCTGCTCATCGTCTATCTTTCCTTGACCTTTCTGTTGGCCGCATTAAACTCATCAGGGTCAGCAAAACAATGAGGGTGACTCTTCTGACGTCCTCTGCCTTTCATTCCCTATTCTGTCTTCTTTTCCTTTTCCCTTCCATCTGGCTGGCTTGCTTGCTATTTTTCCACTTTTTCATGCCATACCTACATCAAGTAACATTATGATATTATTGATTGTTTTATTCAGTCTTGTACTGCAAATCCACTCTCTGGAGAGAAGCCCTGGTTTGTAGCCTCTCCCCATTTCTGTGGCATTAATATCCCCACTAGCCAACCTGATGTCATTAATTGTGGAGTTGGGGAGAGTTGCGGATAGTTTGTGCCTATGAGCCAGGGCAAGCCAGCTCCAGCACACACTGGGCAAGTGGTGGCTAATTTTATTTGCTTATCCCCTCCTTTCCATGGAGGAAAAACACTGTACAAATCAGTTTACTTGCTCTTATTCATATGGATAATTTTCTTATGTTAATTTCTAAAATCCCTCAAATCCTCCATTCCCTCATATTACATTTATTTTTAGAAAAATTATTTTAGAAAAAATAATTATTTTAGAAAGTAAAAAATTATTTTAGAAAAATAATTTTCGACCTCACATTATTTCAACTGAACTTGGATGTTTGAACCACAAAGAGTGAAATTAGTCCTGGACAAAGCTCCTTCAGAAGTACAATTGTACAAGAAAGGACTGCTTATGTGGTAAAAGTGAGAATTTGAAGTTCAAGGTAGCTTCAGAATGAGCTGACTTAGGAAAATTCTAAAAAGATGTTTCTTGGAGAAATGACTGAAACTAGATCCTTATCAGTAAATATCTTCACTTGAATGTATTCTACAACTATTTTGAAATTTTTTGAAATCAGCCCTGCGCATATAGGGCAAGTCTTCTTTACTACTATATCTCCTATACTTCCCACAGAGTAGTCATTACAAGTTGTTTGGCAGAAAATTCAAGGTGAAAAGGCTTGTTTTTCTGTATTTCAAACAATGTTACCAGGGTATTAAGGAAACACTAAATTATGTCCTCAGTCAATTGACTTAGAGATTCATGTTCTGGTCACAAAATCGGTCAAATTGAACATGTTAAAAGTCACAGGAAATGTTTAGACCTCAGAAACCGATGAAATGGAAGTAATTTGAGAAGTAGTGGTTAGGTTTTTAAATGTGACCAGTACAAAATGATGCACATTAATGACAAAAAAAAAAATTCACACTACCCTGAGATGCTATAGAACAACCAGGATTCACGTCAACAATATGTTGTGACAGGCAGTTTTCCTTCCCCCTTTGAAATCATGACACAAATGTAGAAACCTAGCTTGGTTTGGATTCTAGACTATAATCCCCCCCCCCCCGCCGCCCAAAGTAAATATTACCCAGACTTGGAAGTAGATTTGATAAATCTGTTTCCAGCTCAAAGATTGTTCAATGCATTAAAATATTATAATATTCTGGAGGAAGCTCCAAGATAAGTCACTTAGAGCTAGAAAAAAAATCATAGCTTTAAATCAACCTTTGAATTTCTAGTGTCTGAAAAGAACAGATGTGGGGGACAGCAGCCTACCCTTATTAATACCTACTAAGTTATTTTTTTCATTTACACACTAGCCTTATAAGTATTCATTATTTTAACTTCCAGAAAAGGAAGCCAACCCTCAGGTAGGAAAATTTCCAACAATGCATTGTGCCTGAGCGGCAGAGCTGTGACTTCTATCCAAACTGTTCTGGCTCCAGAAGCCTCTTTCTGTTCCTTTTCTTTTTCTTTCCTCACTATTGCACCCTAAAGTGAATTCTTTCTTTCCTTCATATCTCATTTGAGTTTTAACAGTATGAATTTTCTCCTGACACTTTTTGATTTCTCTTAATGGGAATCAAGCTCTTAACCTTGACACTACTGGTGTGTTAGGGTGGATAATTCTTTGTCAGAAGAGTGGAGGACTCTCAGGCACATTACAGGATGTTTGGCCATATCCCTGGCCTCCACCCACTGAGTGCCAGTAGCATCCTCCCCCAGTTGTGGGTGGCCATTGAGAATGTCTAGACATTGCCAGATGTCTCCGCTCCTGCCCCCACTTGCAGTGGGAACCACTACCTAGATAGAGATCAGGTGGGGAGGTGGCATCTTTCCAGTGGGAGGATGGTAAAGATTGTGTGACTCTTCAAAAGTCATCATAGGACTGCTGGCTATGGTGGCTTTCTGAAGAGCCTTTTGGGATGAGTTTTAATGCAGAAAAGGAATCTCAATGTAGAAGTCAGAAACTCCAAGAAACTTTGGAAGTTAGATTACAAATAACGACGATGATAATGATAATATGACATATTATATCGTCAACTGTAGTGGCATTTGACATGTAGTGAGTTAGCCAAAGACCTGTGTGAGGGAATTTCCTTCAAACGCTATAACCACTCTTTGGGATACACATCAAACGTCACAGAAAGGGGCTTTGGTGAATTCACATCACTCTGAGCACTTTGTAGTTCAACCCACAAACACTTAACATATTCTGTTTGCTGGGTACTGAGGGATTTAGGAAGAGCAGGTGAGAGCCACTGCCCCTGCCTGCTCCTGAGACTCCCTCAGTCTGGTGGGGAAGGCGCACAATCCCACACAATTACCATAGTGTTCACCAAGAGTCTTGATAGAGGTATGGCTCACTAGCACTACGGAAGCACAGAGGGGAACCTTGCTTGTCAGAGGCACATGTGAGTACTTAGTCTCAGTGTTCACACACCATTGCCAAATGGCTCCGCATGGTTTTCAGGGTGAGCCAATTCAGTAATATTTGTTTACTGGGCAGAGAAACATTAAATGAAGGCATACAGGGGTGAAGTATACAGGGGGCTAGAAGCTTGCCAAGTGGGTAGTGACTGTGGAGAGTTCCTATAGTGATATATATACAGTTTTATTTGACATCATGTAATTGCACTAATGTTTGCATACTTTCAGTTTGGTCCTATAGGCAAAGACCTAGTTTAGCCCTTCCCACCCTTATTGGAGATGTGATGTGTCTCTGGTTAGTTCTTTGTAGAACATTTAAAGGATATAGCATTTGCCTCTTCACCTCCGGTGCTGGGGGTTGAACCCAGGGCATCATGCATGCTAGGCAAGTACTCTACAACTGAGCCACATCTTCAGCCCTTACCCCTTCACCTTTTCCTCAAACTGACCTAGCCATATTTTAAACTAGACTCACTTTTCTTAGGAGTTTATAGTGTGCAGTTGTCTTTCATTCTCTTACTTAGTGGTCATGTTTGGCTCATGGTCATGGTGTTTGGAAGGAATCTTCTTAGCCTCAGTCTCAACTTAGGTCAATTTATAATATCACACTTAGTTCAAGGGTCCCCAGGACACTGACTTCTCCTACTCACTGACACTGCCTTCTCCTACTCACTAACACTCAGGCACTTTGATACTGGTATACTTTCTTGTTCTCTCTCAAGCCACTGCCCAATCGAGTCAACCAGTTACACATGATTTCTTGATAATGTCTTCCTGGCTTCTTACTGCGTTAGAATTCAGACCTCATCTCTTTAGTTACCAATACTTATCTTTACTCTCAGCAGCACTGCTTTCCATTGTACTCCTAACTCTACAACTAAGGCAGCTGTATAAAAATGCAGTGTTTTGTTGAGCACCCGAGTCCTCCCATAGCTTTGCTCAAGCTATCCTTCACACCAGCGAGCCTCCTTCAGCAGTGGCTGGATGCCGCTCCTCATTTTTAGATGCCCATGCATTCCTGCTGCATGCATCCTTGCTTTCTGTTGGGCATGGCACCTTTTTCTATTCCCAAGGACTTGGAGCACTATGCACAGTGAGAGCTCAGACAGTGTTTTTGATTAGCATCACCCCTTTATTGAATTGCTTGACCTCTTTTCCAGCTGAGAGATCTACTAGGTAGATATGCTCATCTTTTTTCTGAGATGGCCTGATGCTCACGGGTTAGATTAGTAATAGCTTTAGGAGGAAACATTCTGAAACTGTTCAAGTTATCTGTATGGATTTTCCCGATTGATTGCTAAAACTCTGTAGTATCTTACCATTTAATCTATCACTCTGTTAGGTTAAACTTATATTAATTCTGAGATGCAGTATGTATCAATTCAAGTCTGAAAAACTCTGGGAATTTGCATTACTTTTCTGTTGTGATTACAAAACAAAACATTTCCATATGACTAAAATCCCTAGGTAGGACCTTCCCAGTCAGGGCAGATCTGCCCTCCTGAGGGTGTTTGGGAATGTCATGGGGTTATTTTAGCTTGCTAGGACTACCATAGCAAAATGCTACAAACGAGGTGCCTTAAACCACAGAAATGCAGTTCACACAGTTCTGGAGTCTGGCAGTCCAAAATGAAGGTGCAGGCAAGTTCTCTTTCTTCTGAGGGTTCTTCTTTCCTTGGTTCTCAGATGACTTCTCAGTGTGTCCTCATGTAGTCTTCCCTGTGCATACATACCTCATGTCTGTGTGTCTTGATCTCCTCTTCCTATAAAGATACTGGTCAGATTGGATTAGGGTCTATTTCAGCAGCTTCATTGTAACCAAATATCCCCTGCACAGAGCAGGTATGTATGGGCATCCCTATCCTCAAATGTATTCACTGTCTAAGTTATTAGTGTTTGGGCTTTAACACATGAATTTGGGAAGGACATAATTCACCCATAATAGTGACATTATTTTTTCATTGCCCCAAGGTCTGGGAATATGCTGGCGTCGTGGCAAGGAGCCAAGAATGCTAAATACTTCCAACATGTGGGGCAGAGCTACATAAAGAAAAACTGTTCTACCCAAAATTTAGGAGCAAGGTCTCTGAGAAACACTGCTAATAAATATTCTGTGTCTTATATTTATCCTCATTTTGCTTACTTTCCTGTGTCATATTTAGGTCTCATATTGGGAAAATTGGCCCAACTGATATAGAAGTGTCTGAAATATTTCTTAAAATGTTCTTTCCTAGATGCCGCCTCCTTGGACTTAGAAATGATTGATGTGCAAGTTTTAGCAGATGCTTTCAAACGCTATCTCCTGGACTTACCAAACCCTGTCATTCCAGTAGCTGTTTACAGTGAAATGATTTCTTTAGCCCAAGGTTTGTTTTCTCTTCTGAAAACCTCATTAAACATATATTGAGATCTGGATGTGCCGCAAATTCTGTGAAGAGCTGCATATAAGGAGATGGTATTTGGGAAATATCAATAGTAAGCTTCTCCTCCCTCTCACTATCGCCAAAAATTCTCTCCCTTATCAGGACATCCAATAGAAGCCCCAGAGTCTCATTTGCTTAGAAGACTGTTCACATGTTGAAATGGCTAATTTCTAACCTTTGATCAGTATTAACAAAGCTCACTATATTGGTGAAGGACACGGTGTTCCAAATAGCAGTGTGAGATTCAGGGACCCAGGACAAGGATCCAGTGACGTGGATGTTCTTGGCCATCTCAGTTTTTGCAGTCAATTTTTGTAGAGGGATGAGGGCTCAGTTTTAGGAGCTAAGTCTCAGTTTGCTGCTTTGGGGACAGGAAATTGTGGTCCATAACCTTCAAAGTCAAACCTGTGATACTTATCTGATGCTCCTCAGAATTAACCAATCACACTGGCAGCTGCTCCATAAAGGGCAGGTTTCAGCCATCACACCCTGCACATCTTGTGGTTTTTTTACACGAAGAGTTTCTTGCCTTTGTATTTGACTTGAGAGGTTTCTTTTTTTTTTTATTTTTCACAATGCATTTTCTAATAAGAACAAATGTGCTGTGCATTTCTCCTGAAGACTTTTTAAGCGACTCCTTCTGTAGCTGGAGGAAAGGACAGGAATGATCTAGGTATTCATTCACTGATACCTAGAAACTGTCTTATCCTTTTTCTTTCTTTTTTCTAAATTGCAGAAGTACAAAGCTCTGAAGACTATATTCAGCTGTTAAAGAAGCTTATTAGGTCGCCTAACATACCTCATCAGTATTGGCTAACGCTTCAGTATTTGCTAAAACATTTCTTCAAGCTCTCTCAAACCTCCAGCAAAAATCTCTTGAATGCAAGAGTGCTCTCCGAAATTTTCAGCCCTATGCTTTTTAGATTCCCAGCAGCCAGGTAAGTGAAAAAGAGAGTTGTGAACTTGGGGATGAGGAGGGCAATCCTAATGTGGCCTGTCGTTAGCTGGCTCTAAAGAGACTGCTTCACAGGCATAAGCAGATTTCTACCACAAGCATGTGTATAAATGAAAATGAGTTTGTGTTGAGGGATAAGGTTTCTAACAAACTCTCTTTCTTGCAGCTCTGATAATACTGAACACCTCATAAAAGTAATAGAAATTTTAATCTCTACTGAATGGAATGAGCGACAGCCAGCACCAGGTAGGGCTTTCTGACATTTACCATTCTCTCATTGTGCTTTTTTTTTTTTTTTATTTAAGCCTTAGAAGTGATAGCCTTAGACTTCTTCTGAAGTAACTTAAGTTTCTGATAGAGTTTCCATCTGCAGTAATATATTACCTCATGATTTGCAAGGAAACTAACAGAGAGGTAGTGTACGATAAATACCCAGATTTCGGCATTTGCAGATTTGAAGTTGTCTTGGTTTTAGACAAGAGTTGGGAGAGTTTGCTAGACCCACCAACTCTGAGCTTCTACTTGTTGAATAAATTTATGGAGTTCATTTTAGTTGTTGACATTTTTGTTTTTCTAATACTTATGAAGTAGGGGATTTATAATTACTATATAATTTTAAAGTATTTTGGAATGTGATTTTTGGAAGTGAGTATGCTGAGAAATGTCTGTCAAAACAAACATTTTCAATAGCACAAGCAGCATGAAAGCCCAGCGTTCACTGTGGCAAGTCAGAGCAAGCCAGGCACTTCTTTGAAAGCAGGATGGTGTTCAGTTAGCCATTTAACAGGAAACGTAGGTTATGCGAGCATTGGACTTGATTTAAACTAATTTTTTTTTCAACCATGGAAAGTCCAAAGAAAACCTCACTTGGCTGTACTCTAATGGAGCCTGGTCATTTAGAATAGTGATAAAGGACCTATAGGTGAAATGAAGTTTCAGGACCAGTGGAAAGTATTGCTTGGAGTCTTGATTTATAAATAGAATTTACATGAAGCACCATGAACTTATTCGTGGTAGGTAATGCATGCAGATTCCTGTGGTTGTTTGTGTATGCACGAGCCTGGGGACCCAGGCACCAGTGTCATGTAGTAGAGTTAAGTTGTGCTTTTCTATCAGATATTGGAGAGCCATGTTTCATTATTTGCATCTGGATGGGAGGGCCTGAAAGAGGGGCAAGGGCCTGGGCTTAAAACCACTCCAGGGATTGGACAGGAGGCGGGATAGATAACCATTCGAAATGTAGATGTTGGGAAGGGCTTCTGTTGTGGATAGGTCCAAAACGTTGCAAAAGTGAGAGAGCCATCAGGTTTAATAGATAAGGCAAGCACCGTATGTTCCAATGTTCCAAATCACAGCGAGAAGAATGTTTAACAAGGATGCTCAGAATTGTAGGAAACTGCCTCCAAAAAGACGGTCAGCAGGTGCCTTGGATTTCATTCCAGTGGGTGCCAAAAGGTTTCACGTCAGGTCATTGGTGATAGATTTGGGAGCTCTGCATCGCGTTCAGAGGCTGCCTTTAAGCTTAGTAGGAAGAATGGGAGTGGGGCATGGAACATGGCACTTGAGCCATTATTCACGACCCACCCTTAGAAGAATCACGTAGGCTGGGAAGGAGGAGAAGCAGCAAGAATAAGCAGGCCTCTGAGCCGAAGGGCTGAGCTGCCTCCTGAGCAGTGTTGAAGTGTATCTTAGGAGGGAGAGTAGGGCTCTGCTTATAAGGAAGGACTAGGGTTGTCCTAGTCATCTCAGTGACCTTCCACCACTCTCATGGGGGGACATGTGGAACCTCAAGGCCACACAGGACTTGCTGATAACTACAAATGAATTTTTTCCATGGAGTTTTGAGAACTTCTGTTGCACAAATTATAGTGGAATCAGTTGTGGAGTTTGATTAGTCTGGCTGGTATGAACTGTTTTAAGTGTCTTTTATCTGTCTTAGCCTAATCCCAACAAAGTAAAGTTTATCAGCATCCACTTTCATAATGCACCTTTAAAGCTGCTTGATGTGTCAAAGGACCCTATGTTCCTCCACTTAGAAACTAGTGTGCCAGTTTCAAAGGAGGATTAGTTCCATCAGCTCTGCTAAAGAATGACAAAGCCTTGAACATTTGCTGGATCATCCCAGGATTTATGCATCTTCTTCAAAAAACATTCCAGTCAAGTAATTTTTAAACCCTTTCCCCCTTTATGTGATATCTCTCAGTCACTTGACAATTGTCTGGGACTCTTAGAATTAAATGGCTGCTTCAGCATCTCTCATTTGTGAAAATATTGTACTCACCACCTGCAGGTGGAAAATGCTCTCATCCTGAACACCTTTGTGTTCAGGAATGGCTCCAGTACAGTTGATTGGCAGGGTATCCTGGAGGAAAGAAATGATTTGTTAGGCCTGCAACATTTTCCCCGAGTCCTTCATCGTTACCCCGGCATGTGCTAGTACCGGAGTGCTTTGGAAGCATGGTATCAGCACATCTCCAGTGGTCATAAATCAGTCATTTGTAATAAGTTTGTTACTGTGAATAGAAATGAGTACTTGAATGCTATTTCAAGGGGACTAAAAGCAAGTATCTATTGTGGACCAAATAGACATCATTTCTAATTTTTATTAGGTAGAACTTGAAATGGTAAAATTGATGATGTTTAAGGCATAGTATCAATTTAAATAAGACTCACTAGCACATAGTATCTAATTAAATACTGAGTTTTGAAGATGTAGTTGGTGACTTTTTAGGGTAACCAAGTAGATAGAAAAAGCTCATAGAAGAATTAGACCTTGAAAAATAGGTACAATTTGAACAGGGGAAAGAGAAATAGCCTTTAGTTTACTTGAAAGTTTTTTCTAAGTAAACTGCAAAGTACAAAAATAATGACTTTCTATCTTACAAAAGCAGCAAATATAGTCATGTGCCATATAAGGACATTTTGATCAACAATGGTCACATAATATGGTGGTAGCTATATCATCTAACATGGGTGTGCAGTGGGCTATATCATCTAGGTTTGTGTAAGCACATTATATTTGCACAACCATGAAATTCCCTAATAATGCATTTCTCAAGAAGTGTCCCAGACTTAGTGATGCATGGTATTTAGGGTATTTGCTGTGTTTTAAGTGATAGTATAATTAAAAAGAAAAAAAAACATCATTTTAGGCCAGATGCAGTGGTGCATGCCTATAATCCCTTGGCTTGGGAGGCTGAGGCAGGGGAATCTCAAGTTCAAAGCCAGCCTCAGCAATTTAGGGAGGCTGTAGATAACTTAGCAAGACCCGGCCACAAAATTAAAAATAAAAAGGGCTAGGGATGTGGCTCAGTTGTTAAACACCTCTGGGTTTAATCCGTGGTACCAAAAAATAAAATCATTTTGGAATTGAAAGCATCATCCATCCAGCTCTGCCATTTGGAACACAAAGACACTGAAACCCACAGAGTGTGATTCGAGTTATTTCCTCTCCGGCCTGTCCTGTCTGCTCCTGCCTGACCTGTCTGCTCCTGCTGCTACCTGGGCTTTCAGAACCTTCACGAAAATTGGGGCTACTTCTAGTGTCCAGAAGTCCTCTGAGGTTTCTAGCAGATGATAAACTAAAATATGTGAAGTGCTTCCCTCCAGGTCACATATAGCAAAGAGGCAGAAGGCGATGTTGGTAGCTTTCAGGGTAGGGCTCTGCATCACTCCGCTGGACGTGCGGTGGAAAGAAGCCAGAGCTGCTTGATTGGGTAGATCAGGATTTGAAGCTCAATTTCTTTGCTACTTACCCGCTTCATCCCATCACTCAACTTTTCCAGACCATTTTCCAGGCTGAAAAATGGGGATACAGCCCCTTTCCTGGGGTTTTTAAGGATTAATGAGCTGACAAATTCCCAGACTCATGACCCTGTCGTGTGTCTCTGACATCTATTGTGTCAACTATAGCTTTTAAGACCCTGCCAAAGTTAGGCTAGTCCTGCAGCCCTAATTCTTCAAACCACTCTTCCTGATTGTCTGAATTCTGTTGGGCGGTTCTCTCCACTGATTCCATGTTCACAGATGGGGCTTTAATGCATATCTGAGACACGTTAAGTAATTGTAGCCACACTGGATGCATTGCTTGGAGCAAGGAAGATGCCTTTGTATGATGCCCTGTCCTATGTGTGACTTGCTGCGTGAAGTGGCCTAGATTTTATTGCCACTCTCCCCCATCACCTTGCCTAGGTGCCTTTACACAGTGCACAAAATGTACAATTGTACACAGTGTCCCCAAACAGTGCCATCCACTTTGTCTTTGCCCAGGTAGGTCCTTGCCCAGCTTTTCGTGAAAGTTGTTGACACATTCAATAGGTTTATGCCCGAAGTCCCTTTTCCTCTTATACTTAACCATTCTGTGTTTTTTCTTACTAGTCTATTCAACTACATTTATAAAGGGCAAGGACAAAGGTTTTTTTCCCTTTTTGATCTATTCCTAGCCTAGATTTGGGCCCAGCATAATAATCATCTAAAGATATTAATTTTTATTCTTTGATAAACTTTCAGACATCAACTCATTGAATGCATGCAGCAACCCTGTGAAGGAAGGATTCTTTTATAGAGCAAAATTAAGGTTTGCAAAGATGATGCACATGAGGAAGTTTTCAGAGCTTTTTTGATAGTTTGCTGTTTCCTTTGTTAATAAAAATCTTAAATATATTTAAAGCTGAATAGGAAGAATTCTGGAATCATTTTGTGTTATAGCTACCCTACTAACACTTAGGTAGCTAGCTAACATAGATTTCTATAGGACAACCAAAGTAAAAACAGGTCCATTTAACGCAGAGTGCCTTTGAATGCCACCCATTATAAGTGTATTTACATATTTCAGATTTCATAGGTATATTCAGAAATATTAATGTAGCATAATTGAAGTCTAATATTGCACCTTCAAGCCTACAGTAGGAAATAAGTGACTCTTTCTCCCTCCTGGCCTTCTACACCTGTCAAAGTTAATTTTTAACCACCAACACATTGCAAAACATTCATTCTGAAGAGCCTGATTCATAAATCTTGTTTTAAATGCTCTGGGCTTGGTTTTCAACCAAGACTAAAGCAAGCACTAAGGTAGGGGGAAGTGACTTTCAAAAAATAGTTTTACTTTTCTCTGATTTATTTTTTATTGGGTTTAAAATGTGATCTGACATTAGAGGGGTGTTTCTAAGGTGAGAAATGACACCTTAAAAAAAAGGGCGTGCACTGAGATGGTAGGAATAAACAGAAGCAAGCCGCTCTAACTTTTGTCAAAAAAAAAGTTTTATTTGTGCTCTGAAAAGGAGATGTGTGTTGAGGGTGTGCTGAGTTTTACTTTTGTTTCCACAGTACAGCCTTCTCTTTCTCCCAAGGGACAGAACGGGAGGGAAATCGCAGGGGAAGAGTTTTTACTCCGCTAGGCAATGGACCTGCTCTTCAGAAACCTTGTAGAATATGTCTGATTTTATGCATATGTAAACCTGGGTTTGTTTATAAACATAAATGGACATTTTCCTTAGTGTAGGGTCATTAAGAGAACTGGATGTAAGGTCATGCATTTGCATCATCCTGAAAGGCCCTTCTGTCTAAGTTGTCTTAAGTTAAAAATTATGAAGGGAGGCATTCATTTTATTTACCCTTAAGGGAAGATTTTGGTTCATTCGTTTTTTTTTTCTTACTGCCCCCCTTTTTAATGGTCTTTTGTCTGTTAATAATGGCCCACAAAAACCTTTAAGAAGCTTTCCAGATTGAAAGCTGTTTATAGGCATTCTCCTGACGAGGCTGGCTCTGCTGAAAACTGAAATCAAGGCCTATTTTTGCTTTTGAAATGATTTTTACAAAACACAGAGGAGAGAGAAAGGGATATACATGGTTTTGAAAAATTCAGAAAGAAAAGTTAGTTTTTAATTACATGTGTAAGATTTGCAACATGGATGAGTCTTTGAGATCCCAGATAAGTACTGACATTAAAACACAAGTTTCCTAAAAAGAGCTTAGTAGCCACATGAAAATTATTTTCCAAGTATTTTAACAGCTGTGCTTTTATTAGTGAATCCTATAGATTAAATGACAGTTGTACAATTATGCTTTTTAGTTTGTGCAACATTTTGGAAATAGTGTGAGAGTACAAAACATATGGAGAGCTGGTTAATTTCTCCCAAGCGGAAATTACTCTGTTGTGCCAGCAGAGGGCTCCCTTTTTAAGCTAATAAAGAGTATGTGTCTTACAGATCACTTTTCAAAGACCAAAATTCAATGGGAAAAGATTTAACTCACACTTTCAGTAATGTAATAGAGCCTCTTGGTTATGATTATACATATTGTGAGATATCTGTTTAAAGCAAATTTTCCAAATCTGTTCTAAGACCTTCTTTCAGTAACTAGAAGTTAGACTCCTTTCCAGTGAATATTAGTCTCCTAAAACAGAAAGTAGAAAATATAGTGTTGGGCTCACCATTTAGGAGGTTTTGTCATGACACATCATGTGAGTCCAGACAGGTATGCTTAAAAAGCTGATGTGTCTGAGGTTTTTGGCTTTAGGAAGGCTATTTTTAAAAGTAGAGCAAGATTATGCAGTTTAGGATGCAAGGTTATTCTTTGGACTAACCCCATATCCCTGACAACTGGCAGATTCACTTATAGACTGTTTTCTCTATTGTGAAAGTTTTTCATTATTCTATCACTTGCATCAAAGAAACATTTATAAAATCATTTTCATTGTGGATTAGCAGCACTTTCCAGGTATTTTGAGCGTGAATTTGGGTTCCTGTTGAAAGCCTGTGTGGACTTTATGTCAGCACCTGTATCTCTTTTATCACTCTATGGGACTCTTGGGTCATGTTCCATACACAGTATGAGGCTATTATTGACAGAATCAATATTTAAGTAAACTGAAAATAGAAAACAGGAAAAGTCAGGTGCAAAACTTTTTGCATGCAGCTTAACAGAAATTAACTTCAATTTCACTTGTCAACCATTACTTTCTCTAGCAGAGGGAAGCAAGGAACTGGGGCTGAAGGCAGTTTTAGGACCAAACATCAGAAGCCTAGGTTTTTTTTTTTTTTTCCTGTAGCATGCAAGAAATCGTTTGAAGTGATACCCAAATTACTCCCTAATTTTAAAGCTTAGTGATTATGTGTTTTTTGCATTGTGTTACAGTTTTCAAGATAACATTAGAGGCATCTATGTTGATGCAACAGGAAAATTTTTGTAGAAAAAAATTTAATTCTTTGAAGATTAGCCAACAGTGCTTAAGTCTGGTTCATTGCAACTTTCCCAAATAAAGGGTGAAAATCCATTAGAGAGATATGCCCTTTTCTGCCCTTCTTTCTTTGCTCCTTGTAGCCAGCAAGAAACCTAATACAGACACACCTTTTAATTATTAGAAAATCATATGGCCATTTAAACATCAGAAGTTGACCTCATAAAAATAGCCACAGTGTTTTGTTTTTCCTTAATACCTCGTGGTTGCGAAGTATGGCACCCTGTGGAGTTCTAAATCTTCCTGAGGATCCCCTCCCACTCCTGTGAGCAATTGTGCTCCCAGTCCCAGCTGCTATAGAAGGGCTTTCCTGTTACACCTGCGGGGCAGTTTATGCAAGTGTGTGGGAGGAGGTGGACACGAGGGAGGCACTGTGTTCTGGGCTGCGGTGAGAGGTTCAGGCCTTTACAAGCGAGGCTTTGATTCTATTTTTTGCTGAACTAGCTCAGCCACTTCCTGTGTTTGGCTGCGCATAGTGCCTTGCTTCACTCTGGGCTACTTGAGCCCCGGAGCAAGCCAGCCAGCAAGCGCGCTCTGCCGCCACAGCCGCAGCGGGTTAGAGGGTTAGAGGATTTTCAGTCCCCTTACAATGGTCTTCTCATTTCCTCGGCAAAAATGAGCAAGTAGGTCTTGCATTGGCCACTTGTCAGCCCATGACAACTTTGACTTTGACTTGGGCTCCCCTCCCCCTCCCTAAATCCCTAGCTCAGCAAATATTTGAACCTGCCCAAGTTAATCATGAAGCTGCGATCTTTATCTGAGAGAGACGTGCGAGCGCCTGGGCTCTTTCCCTCCCCTGTACAGTAGCGCGATCCAGTTGGCTTTTCAATGGGGAGCGGGCCCTGAACGGCTGGCTGCAGGGAAGAGCTGCTGGGGCCGGACTTGCTGGCCCGGCGGGCGGGGCGAGAGGCGGAGGGACAGGCGCTCCCGGTGCAGCCGAGCCAGGCTGTGTGAACTGAGGGTCCCGCTGCGCCCTGCGCCCCGCGCCCCGCCTCTGCGCGCTCGCGGTGCCGGTGCCTGGCTCCAGCGCTGCCCGCCAGAAGCAGGCAGGAGCGGGAGGGCGGGGGGGAGACGCGGGCTTGGCCCACTTGGTGGAAGAACAGCTTTTTGGATTTTTTTTTCATTGTCGGATACAGGCATTTCAAAGGGCAACCGTTGAAATGCATAACCTGCAAAGTAAGTTGCCTTTTATTTGTGCACTTCTCTGCACTGTGGCTTTTTATCTGCGAATGGTTCTTCTCTGTAATTTGTCTCAGGGTGGGTGTGCGTGCTTGGAGTGTGTGTGTTCGTGCAAAGCGCTGCCTGGGAAAGGCAGATGGAAGATTAGCAGAGACACTGCCTCAAGTCCTGCAGGGAAACGGTGTGAGGGAAAGATGGGGTTAGGTTGGAAGTTCAGAAGGAGGTAATTATAAGGTGCTCAGCTGGAAGTTGGTGTCAGCCCAGGGAGTGCAGAGACCGTGGAAAATCACCTGTCTCTTTTCCTTGCTCCTGGGGTTGATTTGCCACACGGGATCCAGCCACCAGACTGGCTTGCACCAAATGCTTCCAAAAATGCATGGGGTGGCCCTCTCACTGTTCCGCCGACCACGCTGCTCAGAGGACATGCCTTCTTACTTTTGGAGATGGTCAACATTTTTATTAAACTATAATTTTTTTCCTCTGATTTCCACCCAAGGATATACTACTCTACCATAACCACTTTTTTAAAAAAATCATTTTGACCATTTTTACTTGAATTTGAGTTTACCTAAACACTTAGGCAAATAGAGAAGTGTGAGTGGGAGAAGGTAGGAGAGGACCTAGGGGAACAGGTAACATGAATTAGGGGACACAAGTGAACAGACCCCAGAGAATGCAGAGCTTAGGTTTGCTTTTTAATGTATTTTATGATTCCAAATGTGATAGAAAGTCTGAAACTAAATATCAAGGGCTTCTGTGTTCTTTAAATTGTCATACAAACATGTGACATACATATGTACATAGATCACAAAGCCCCACTATAGTTTTTTTCAATGAGCCACATTCACATTGTGGAAAGGTTTAATACACACACACACACTCTCTCTCTCTCTCTCTCTCTCTCTCTCTCTCTCACACACACACACACCAACACTATAGTATTGTAAATGTCAAGAGAGATTGGGTCACAGTAGGGATGTACATTAGGTTCCAGTGAGGGTGACAGAATTACATATATGCAGAACTATTTTGAAGAACCATAATTAATCATTAAATTTGTAGAAAAATTGATTTCCTTATATTAAATACTGCTAAGAAGGAATTTTTGTCCCCAGAGTGAGGCATTTGATCTAGAAGAGGGTAAAGAAAAGAAAAAAAAAATAGAAAGATTACATCACCCTCCCCTTCAAGCAGCTTGCACTGAAGATGGGTTCGTCAGTGGAATACTTTGGAGAGATCACTGCATTTGAGCTCTGCATTCTGACACACAGCTTCTTTTTGGAAAAAGCATCCTTTTCCAGTTGTGTTAGATAGTCATCTTAAAATTCTCATTAATAAATGCTGTTGACAATGATGCTTATTATTTCTGCAAATGGTAGGCATCTTCATTCCTATAATAAAATGCAGAATTTTCATTGTTCTGTAAAGCCTCATTTTTAACTTTGGACTCTTTGATAGAGGAAGAAATTTTGTCTGTACATTTTCTTTTTTTTGTCCTTTCTAACATGGTAGATGGATGATAGTGTTTAAGTTCTGAGCTTTTAGTGAATTGTGGAGGACCCAGATGTCCCATCTTGATCCTTTCTGCTTTTAATATATACGGGTGATATTTAAGGACTGTGAAGTATAGCTTAAGGATACCATTTGATGCCTTTGTAAGATTTTTATATGAAAGAATGACCAGGCTATCTATAAACGCAGATGCACTAGGGAAAAAACACTGCAAGCTGCAGCCTATCAGTTGTTGTCAAGCTGCCAACACCGGAGCGTACCATGCTGCAAGGAGTAATAAAAAAGGAATTAGAAAACTCACTGCTGAGGAGAACAGTCAAATTAAACACCTTTGGAAAGGCTGAGCATGTATTCGCAGCAGCTCTGTTCGGTGTAGGTCCTTGGCGAAGCTGGGACTATGTGGAGGCTGGCATAGAAGAGAACTGATGAAGCAGGAGTGGTCTGGTGACATTTTTCTGACTTGATTGGCTGGGATGTGTGATGTAATAGGTTACAGTGCAGCCCCTTATAGGTTTTAAAATGAATTCCAAGACACCATTACAAAGAAAGCCGGACTCTTTTCTTATAACTGAGCTCAGCCAAGGAAACTCTCGCACAAATGTACAACACTGTTTGGAATATGGAAGACCTGGATTTAGAATATGCCAAGACAGATATAAACTGTGGCACAGACTTGATGTTTTATATAGAAATGGATCCACCAGGTAATACTGCAGTATTAATGGAGAGAGTCAGTTAAATTTGTGACTTTTAAATGTTTTGGAAGTTGCCATAACAGATCCTCTGTAGATTGCTATTTCTATTTATTTGTTCCATTGATAAAAATCAGTTTGATTATAATTTGAAAATTAAACAGATTGTTTGACTGGCTAAGGAAGGAAGCAGCTCAGGCGTGTGGGGTAAATGCTGATTCTTATTTGAATGGATATGCATTACATTCCACTTTTTTACTGGTGTCTTTTGTTAATCGGGATCCTTTGCTAGTTGGGGCGTTTTGTTCCTTTAATTAAAAGGATGGCATCCTTTGTGCTGCTTTTCTCTGTTGATAGTGGCTGAGAACAGTGTGGTACTTTGCAGTGATAACACTTGGTACTTTAGAAAGCACGTAAAATGTGGCCGTGATTACAACTCAGTTTTCAATGAAACTGTTGAGAAACTATTCTAAGTCAGATGTAGACGCTTTGCTTATTCGCTTTTCTTATTATTAAGAAAAAAAGTGGCTTTTCATTATTTAGTCCTGGTCTTTGTAAGATAGTCTTGATAAATACCTGAAATCATTTTTCCATAAATTAAAGTAGTATCGGTGCTTTAAAACTTATGCCTTTAAGTTTAGGTAAAAATCCTAGATTTATTTTGTTTCCTTAATTGTTTTCTTCCAATGTTAGCAACCCCAAACTAAGAAATTAAGAAACACTGCAGTCTGTTATTTGTCACCATTATTATTTGTCATAGATGAATACTGATTTGACATTGAGGAAGGGGGATAGGATTTTTAATCAGACCTAGCATATAGAACACAGTTCATCCAGCAGAATATTAACATGAATACTAAGGAGATTCAGGTCACAGATGAGTTTCTTAAAGTGGCTTTTGGCAGAACAGTGCCTGAAATACTAAGATTAGAGAAACCCAATTCCTCCTCTGAAGACAGAGGGCTATAGATGAGCTTTTTTATTACTGCAATAGCATTTGTGGAAGACAGAGACCAAATTTGTCTTTTATAATTAAATAAGAGAAAATTAAAGCCAAGTCATGTTACTCCTGCTGGTCATGTTCATAGTTTCTTACTTTAGATGGATTCAACTGGGCATATAACTTTAATATAACTAAAATCTAGAAGTGCAAAATTTCATGACTCTGGATTTACTTTGGGCTGGCCATGTGAATAAATTTCAGTCTATTTGTTAATATCTAAGATTCTGTCTGTGCCTGTCACACTTTCTTCTTCTTTTCAGTTTCATTTCTTTTTGAGCCATACTCTGAAAGATTTTTCTTTTTATGAAAACTGTCCTCTATCATGCATGGAATTGTGAATTACTGGTGTATATTTCAGATTTCTTTTTTCTTTGTTGTAATGGAAATATTTATCTAAAAAAATTAGGTCTAATTTTAAATGTTCAGTTGGAGTTGGAATTGCAAACAACTTTTCCTTTCTCTTTCACTTGCAGCACTGCCTCCTAAACCACCCAAACCCACCACTGCAGCCAACAACGGTATGAACAACAATATTCCCTTACAAGATGCTGAATGGTACTGGGGAGAGATCTCGAGGTAAGGCCACAGAACCCTTCATTTTTGGTAGATAGATTTTTAGATGAAGAGAAAGAAAAAGCATCAGTTTGCTAAGTTCCATTTTTAGGATGTCCTCCAACATAAGCATGAAGCATGGTTGGTTCTTTTCCAAAGACGACCAAAAAAATCACTGGGCGCTAGAGCACTGTGGGTGCTCAATGCCACAGGAAGTTAATACCCAGGAAGTTGCATTATTGACAGATATGTCAGGGAAGCCCCAGGTTGACATGGTACTGCCTCAAGGCAAAAAGAAGAGGCTCTCTATTGAGCAGAATTTTAATAATTAATATTATTGTCTTAAACACAGTAACATAAAATACCTTTTTTCTTCATTAGGTTTTTGGGGAGTAGACAGGGGTGGGAGGAAGCCTTTGGGGAATCATATCTGTGCTAATTTGTCAGAGAGATTGGTTAAATAAGTGAAAACTTTGTAGTACCAACATGCCAATAGTGAAAGTCAGTACCTTTCTTTTTTTATTTTTATTTTTTGGTGGTGTTATTTTGCATTGAACCCAGTGCCTTGCAAATGCTGGGCAAGTGCTCTACCACTGAACTACACTCCCCAGTCCTCATGCACTCATTTTTAATGACGTTGGAATTAACGTATAAACAAATAAGGAACTCTCTGAAAATGCAGCATCTAAATGTAAATCCGCAGGGGCAGGAGATAGGTATATGGGAATTGTGGCATATGGGAATTGTTTGTAGTTGCTGCTCAGTTTTGTTATGAACCTAAACCTGCTCTAAAAAAACAGTCTGTTAATGCTGAGCACTTGCCTAGCATAGACAAGGCCCTGCTTTCAATCCCCAGTACCGCACCCACCCCCAGAAAAATTGTCTATTAAGAATATAGGGGCTTACTAAAGAAATAGACATAAACAACATGCTTTTTTTAAAATAAAAAAACAAAAATTAAAAAAAAAAAAAGCATGTAAACATGTGCTCACTGAACCCTCAAAGTAAGCATCTTGTGTTCATTTCAGGGAAGAAGTGAATGAAAAACTTCGAGATACTGCAGATGGAACCTTTTTGGTACGAGATGCCTCTACTAAAATGCATGGCGATTATACTCTCACACTAAGGTGAGTCTCAGAGTCGCCGAATGCAGCTGCAGTTGGGGTGTTGGATTGACATGAAAACATTTCTTTATTGAGAAAATTTAATACTGTTATTTTTCTTTTGTATTTACAGGAAAGGAGGAAATAACAAATTAATCAAAATATTTCACCGAGATGGAAAATATGGCTTCTCTGACCCATTAACCTTCAATTCTGTGGTTGAACTAATAAACCACTACCGGAATGAATCTCTAGCTCAGTACAATCCCAAACTGGATGTGAAATTACTTTATCCAGTATCCAAATACCAACAGGTAATCAAAGCTGAATTCCTCATGCTATCATGATATGTAGACAAGATACTTTTCAAACTGAGGAAGAATTTAAAGCACATGAATTACATGAAATCAGATTTGAAAAAGTTTACACCACGATTACAAAATTGCTAAATCAAATAGCAAGATTAACAAAATAGGCAACATAGTAATTTGATTAAATGCCCTCTCAACTAAATTCATTTTTTTTCTCTAATCCCCAATCCTTCTAGGATCAAGTTGTGAAAGAAGATAATATTGAAGCTGTAGGGAAAAAATTGCATGAATATAACACTCAATTTCAAGAAAAAAGTCGGGAATATGATAGATTATATGAAGAATATACCCGTACTTCCCAGGTACGTTTTCTATGAAAATCTGGACAGCTTCAAATAAAAAAGAATGGGAAAGGCTGTGATTGAGGAATGAAGTAGGAGAGAGGTCATTTATTTGTGAGTCATTGTTGATTATTCTAGCACAGAACTTCTATTAAATGAAACTATATAATTATCAGAATAATAAATTAAGATTGCATGATAACTGAAGGGATTCTGTGAGTTTTAAATTGATTGGACATCATTCCTGACTGGAGAATTCTTTTTAGGTTGGAAGTTTCACAGATTTGCCTGGTCTCTGAGAGAGAGGCTTCACAAGCACTGTCGCCAAAAAAAAAAGGGGGGGGGTAGGGGGAGGGCTGCATTACCTGCTGGGTTTTTCTAGAGACTTGAGGCTCTGTGGGAGAGGCCAGAGGGAGAAGGCAACCTGTATACTGAGAACTGAAATGGCTTAAAAAGATGGAAGCTGTAATAATCATCTTTCATGGACTGAGAAAATTCTCCAAAGGAAGCATGTTTCTGTGAAACTCTGTTAATGGGTTTTATGAATTCATATCCCACCCAGCTAACATGACACCATCAGCCCTCTGTATCCATGGGTCCTGCATCTGTCAGAACATGTACAGGCTGTTTTGCTGTTTGGCTTGTCACTCTTCTTTTATAGTAAAGAACACCATATTTAGGGGGCTGGAGCGGTGGCTCAGTGGTTTCGGTGCTTGCCTGGCAAGCATGAGGACCTGGGTTCAAACCCCAGCACCATGTACACAACTAAGTGTTGGAGCAACTAAGGCCATGTGAAAAACTAAATAAAGTTGTTTCTGTCTTTCTCTGTCTCTCTCACTGTCCCTCTCTCTTTAAAAAAAAAAAAAAAAAAAGAACACCATATTTACACAACAGTTACATTGTATCGGGTATAAGTACGTAGAAATGATTTAGTTTGTACAGGAGGAGGTGTACAGGATCTTTGTGACTACTGCATTTTATATAAGGGACATGAGCATCTACAGATCTTGGCATCTGAGAGAGGTCCTGGAACCAACACCCATGGTACCCAGGACGACTGTACTTACAAGCTAGATAACAATACAGGTCAAAATGCTACTATCTTACAATAAGAAGATGTTCTATGAAATATATGACATTGTCTTCTTAAATTTTTGTTTCAGGAAATCCAAATGAAAAGAACAGCTATTGAAGCATTTAATGAAACTATAAAAATATTTGAAGAACAGTGCCAAACCCAGGAGCGGTACAGTAAAGAATACATAGAAAAGTTTAAACGTGAAGGCAATGAGAAAGAAATACAGAGGTGGGTGAACTCTGAGCTTTTTCCATCATTCTTGTACTAGAAATAACCAAAATCGGGGGGTGGGAGCCATGACTCAGTGACTGGTGCCCCTGCCTGGAATGCATGAGGACCTGGGTTCGAACCCAGCACCATATTCATAACTAAGTGCCAGAGAAACAAAAACCAGGTGAAAAACTAAATAAAACTGATTCTTTTCCACTCTGTTTCTCTACAAAACAAGAAAGAAAGAAAAATAACCAGAATGTTTTAAAACTAGTTAAACTAATGATCTCGCTTTCTGTACTTCGGATAATTTTTAAATGATAGGAAAACATTCTTTACCTAAGGAAAACTGGCAGGAAGCAATAATGAAATTTTTCAGTAACTTTGGGGAACTTGCATGACGTGCTCAAGTAATTACAGATAACATTTCTCTTGCCTGTAGGATTATGCATAATTATGATAAGCTAAAGTCTCGAATCAGTGAAATTATTGACAGTAGAAGAAGGTTGGAGGAAGACTTGAAGAAGCAGGCAGCTGAGTATCGTGAGATCGACAAGCGCATGAATAGCATTAAGCCAGACCTCATTCAACTTAGAAAGACCAGGGACCAATACCTGATGTAAGTGTTGGCAGTGAAAGCCTGGAAGGGGATGATTGCAGATTGCTAAAGTTAAGGATGAGTTATTAATGCATTTTCTTTTCGAAACTCTTTTTTTCAGGTGGTTGACTCAAAAAGGTGTTCGGCAAAAGAAGTTGAACGAGTGGTTGGGCAACGAAAACACTGAAGAGTAAGTTGTTATTACAGAGCTGGAGACAGCCAAAGGTTTTCCTGATTTTAGGAAAATAGATGACGGACTTTGTTTTTATAACAAGTGAGGAGTTCTACTAAGTTTGGAACATCTCAAAGGAGAAAATTATAAACTCAATATCATTATCCAGAATCTTAAAAAGGAAAGTCTAGCTAAGGAGGGCTTGATTTATTTTTACCCATAGTTGTGTAAAATGACCCTGTGTCCATAATATTGTCCCTGAACATTTGAAAAATCCCAAAATATTTTGGGAACGATCAGAGAAAAAACCAATGATGTTTAAGTATATTGTGAAGGTTAAGTGTGTGTTTGGTTTGAATTAGTTGAAAACTAGCCATCTTCCTAGTTAAATTTTTTCCTAATCTAAACTGTATAAACAAGATGGTTTATTTAATACCTTCCCCTTTGCCCAGGTACCTCAGTGACTTGAACACAAGAGGTAGTATTTATTGCTAACTCTGTCCTGTACATCGGAGGCTAACATGGTGAGAGAACTCAGGTCAGAGAGGCAGGGTTGAGTCAGCCACGTGATCATCGTTCTGATAGTTTGGTTGGAGTGGAATAGGAACTAGGTGGAAATGACCAGAGGGCCCTTCCCAGAGGAGGCACTGGGCATGCTGGGTGTTCCTGCCTTCTTCATTCAGAAACCTTCTTTCCCATCTGCTTAGCCAATATTCTCTGGTGGAAGATGATGAGGATTTGCCCCACCATGATGAGAAGACGTGGAATGTCGGAAGCAGCAACCGAAACAAAGCTGAAAACCTATTACGAGGGAAGCGAGACGGCACTTTTCTTGTCCGAGAGAGCAGTAAGCAGGGCTGCTACGCCTGCTCTGTAGTGTATGTATCTCTAGCAAACTTTTCTTATTTTTTTTTCTTTGGGGCTAAAGATTTGAAAAAAGTTCAACCCTTGAATGTTATAGTACAATAATGTAGAAGAGGAAATAAAATAGACAAAATATCAAAGTCTAACCGGAAGTGTCTATTAAGAAGGTGTGATAGCCAGGCGTGGTGGTACACACCTGTAATCCCGGTGACTCTGGAGGCAGGAGCAGCAACACAAGTTCAAGGCCAGCTTTAGCAAATTAATAAGACCCTGAGTAACTCTTTGAGACCCTGTCTCAAAAAAAATTTTTTTAAAAAGGACTGGGATGTGGTAAAGCACCCCTAGGTTCAATCACCAGTACCTGAACAATGTAATAGAAAGAAACCTGCCATTTATTAGGAAGCTTGGGGTCGAGGTTCTACTTTGGTGATAAATGAATCATGATGTAATTCTTTCCTCATCTTTAAAATGAAACTACCATGCCTCCCCCATATTTTTTGCTTTCTAAGGCAAGAATCTGAGGTAATTCATATAAGAACACTGCTTGTAGATAAAATATCTCTTCAAGACCGGATCAGAGCCACTAGAAGGACCTCACTGTCTGTCTTTGAAACATATTTCTGTCATGTGGCTGGGTTTTTTTTTTTTCCCCACTTATTTTTTAATGTTTTGTGGAGTACTTGGAAGAGTGAGTTTGGGATCGATGACATCACCATGCTAGAGCAGCAAATGTCCTCTAGTAGGCAAAGTACTACATGTACTCCATGACTGGCTACGAGTACTACAGGCCGCAGTACTTTCCTCCAGGAATGAAACCGAGGATTTTGAGTAGGATCAGGGAGCAGGAGAACACAGAGTCATGGCAGAGGTGGAGAGGTGCGTCGACTGGCCGGGAGAGCCAGACGGAAGGAATCCTGTGAACAGTCACACTGCTCTCACAGGGCCGCCCTCTGTTGCAGGCTGGTGCCCGGTGCCCGGCGTCCTGTCAGGCGCCTCACACGCACCATCTCAGTTCATTTTTCAAAGGAAGCCTTTGAATGCTACTCTTGTCCTCCTCTTGACCCATTTTAAAGATGAAAATGCAGCAGCTCAGAGAAGCTGGCCCCAGAGCTCGGTCCTACTCAAGTCACTCAGCCAGTAAGTAAGTGACAGCACCCAAGCCTTCAGTCACCTGGGACCGTTTTCCCTGCCCACGCAGTGTGCTCTTTTATGATGATGATTAATAAAAATGCCCTGAAGAGTTGTGAATTTTCCTGGGCAAACTCAAAAGGCAGTTGTTTCTCCTCTCCAGGGTGGATGGCGAAGTCAAGCATTGCGTCATCAACAAAACGGCCACCGGCTATGGCTTTGCAGAGCCGTATAACCTGTACAGCTCTCTGAAGGAACTGGTGCTACATTACCAGCACACCTCCCTCGTGCAGCACAACGACTCCCTCAACGTCACACTAGCATACCCGGTATATGCACAGCAGAGGCGATGAAGCGCTACCCTCTGATCCTGTTCCTGACGTTCAGCCACCCGAGGCCTCTGGAAAGCAAAGGGCTCCTCTCCAGCCTGATCTGTGAATTGAGCTGCAGAAAGGAAGTTGTCTGTCTGCAGATGGGACTAGAGCTTTCTTGGACAAAAACGAAGTAGGGGAACACTCGCAGCTTAGGGCTGCAGGACGATTAGATGTTTCTAACCCAGACTGCTTATCCTTCTCTCTCTCTCTCTCTCTCTTTCTCTCTCTCCTGTCTCTTTCTCTCTTTCTCTTTTAATTTAAAGCCACAAACACAACACAAAGAGAAAAAGAAATGCAAAAATCTCTGCGTGCAGGGACAAAGAGGCCTTTAACCATGGTGCTTGTTCATGCTTTCTGAAGCTTTACCAGCTACAAGTTGGGACTTTGGAGACCAGAAGGTAAACAGGGCTGAAGAGCCTGCGGCCGAGAATGCTGGGTCCAGCCTGGTTTAGCCCTGGTGTCGCCGTGCACGGTGGGCCCAGACGCATCGCACTGTGGATTCCTTCATTTCCTAACAGCTGAACGATATGTAGCAGAAACGCACTTTGCTCACAAGGGGCACTTTGGGAAAACATCAGTTCATGTGTGTTCAAGGGGAAATTTGTTGTAGCAAAGTGCCAGAAAGATTTTCGTTCAAACTTGTCAAGACAGAAACAAAAAAACAACCCACCAACAGAAAAATGGAGTGTGGAAAACAGAACTTCAAATAACATTCAGTGTATAAAATTTGTACATAATATTGGATGACTAACTATCAAATAGATGGATTTGTATCAAAACCAAATAGCTTCTTTTTTTTTTTTTTGTTTTGCTGAAGGCTAAATACACAGCGCTATGCAATTCTTAATTTTCATTAAGTTGTTATCAGTTTAAAAATGTACCTTCAGAATAAGCTTCCCCATCCCAGTTTCTGTTGCTTGAAAATATTGTTGTCCCTTTTGTTAATATTCATTTTGTTACTCTTATCCTTTTTTTTAAGAAGAAATGTACAGAAAGCCAGTTTAAAAAAATGGCTTCAGAATTAAAACTATGAAATAATTTTACAGTTTTTCTTGTACAGAGTACTTGGCTGTTAGCCCAAGGTTAAAAAGTTCATAACAGATTTTTTTTTTTTGGACTAAATGTTTTGTTGGGCAGTGCCTGATAAGCTTCAAAGCTGCTTTATTCAATAAAAAAAGAAAAAGATATATGAATATGACAAAGTATTGCCGAGTCCAACCATGTTGTTATAAGACTCTTAAAATACGGTACCTGGCAATGTTTGTTTCATAATGCATTGTGAACTTCTTGAATCTAGGGAAGGGGGATGTAGCCCAGGGCGGTGGCGGGAGGGTGGCGGGAGGGGCAGCGCGGTGGTGTGCACTTTCTCACGATTACAGAGAAGTGGTGAATAACTGAGAAGTGAAGTTGCTTCTGCGTCAGTCTTTTCCCACTTTGACTTACTTGTGTTTCTCAATTAATGATGATTATACACCTACTGTAACTCCAACCCAGTGCAGCCGGTCAGGTATTTCAGTTCTTACAAAGGAAGTGCTGAGAGTTTGTTTTTAGGTTCCTGGAACAGTGCGCTCCCCCCTTGGTTTAGTCGTGACAACCAACAAATGTTCATTTTACAAAAAGCATGATCTGAGAAAAATTATTTCAGTTGGATACTTGTTATTTTCCTAGCTTTCTGTTCTATTCAGAACATGAAGAAGACACAAGCTCCGAGCTGTGTGGAGCTCCTTCAAATCATGGCTGTCGCAGGAATCCAGACCACGTCCTTGTCATTCATCCAAATAATTGTGTGTTGTACTTGATGGTGGGGAACAGAAGAGTTTGGCAGTGTCTTATTTCTGGGTGGGGGTAAGGGAGGGTAAGAGTCTCTCTCCCTAATTTACATATGCAAAAACTGTTATATTCAGCAGGAATTGTACAAGTGACCAGAGGAGTGAAGGCTGATTATGATCATGGTCACTATCCTGTTGGATTAAAATGGAATCTTATAGTTTGTTTCCCTTTCTCAATATTAGATTCACCCACAGCTTTATTTATCTTCAAATACTAAGGTGAAGGTGTTTTGTTTTGTCTTATGTTCCTTTAACAAAATCTCTTGGAAGAATCAGTCTAGCAACTGAGTTAATCCTCTGTAGAATATATTATTTTTCTTCTTTACATGAAGCTACTTATACTCGAGCAAAACTCTGTCCTCAGTCAGACCGTCAGCCCTCAGACTTGACTCTTCTGATCTGACCATCTCCCTCTCATTGCCAGACAATTTATGATTCCCTGATTTTAGTCTGTGTCTTTGCTTTAAAACTTCTGGTGGTGATATTCTGCTGCATCATGTAGAACTCTGTTAGTTACAAATAGTTTATAAAGGAGGTTTGTGAGTTGCTTTTTTTTTTTTTTTTTGGTAGCACATCATGTATGCTATTAAATAAAAATAGCTTTCATTTAATTACTAAAATAGATCTGGGATTGGATGTTTCATTAAAAGCTACAGTTTTTTGCTTTAACACTCTGCAAAATGACATGCTATTTCAACGGTTGCCTCATTTTGGCATCTCACAAGCATAAGTGCAATAGATTTTTTATTGAACAGAAGGCAGGATTCAGTGTTCTGTGTAATAGTAAGTTACATCATACCTATTCTGCCAAATGCCTTTTGTATTATAAGGTAGCAGGCCCACCAAATTTATCGCTGATGGATGTTTGACCGTCAGTGCTGTGTGGGTTCAGTCATCTCCTAACTTTTTCTGGCTCTTGAGTGTGAAGGGATACGGCAGAGCCACTCCTGCTACGTACTTTTATCCATGCATCCATTTTTCCCAGCGAATGTAGGGTCCTAAAGTCAGTGCCAGAAACTGAGCTGCAGAGAGGCTGTGATCAGGCTACTGAAGTGGGAGCATTGGGATCTCCTATTCCATACGGGAGCAATCATAACCACGTGAAAAGGCAAAAGGCACGCGCTGGCAGCTTCTGACGCCGTTGCGGCCCTGGGTATATGTATATATGTATATGTGCATGGACTGTTTGCCGTACACCTTTCAGCCAAGACAGATCCGCGGTCATTGAGTTCAAGTACATAACAAGCAAATGTCTAGTGCGGTTCTTGTATTTGTGTATGGGTTGTTTTTTCCCTTTGCAGTTGCTTTGTTTTGTCTTATAAAAGGTGAAAATTGTTGGCGAGTAAAGTGAGAAGTTCATAATTCTTTGGCTTTTTTTGTTGTTTTTAGAAGTTACTCCTCTTAGGGAGCAGGTGTAGATGACTTAGCTTGGAAGTCCTTATTTTCAGTGTGTCAAGTCAAAGTGTGTATATGTGAGCTGTCACTGTGGGGAACCAATTGCTTTGTCATGTAGCTGGTTATGAACTAGTAACGTGTTTGGGAAGTCCTACTGATATTCCGTATTGGGAGAAAAGTTCTGCTGGTTTTAACAACTGTGCTTTTGCTATGCATGGTGTCCAAGTCAGTTGGAAGGCAGACTCTGCTATCTGTTTGAATTTAGGGTCATTTAAGAAAGGGGCAGTTTAAAGCACAATGCCTCACATGGGACAAAGTTCCAAAATGCCAAATTCTTATTTTTTAAAACAAATCTAGCTATATAAAATACTATTATGATGGGTGGGGAGGGAATGGAATTGGGTTAATTGAAAAGACTATCCAATTTAACATTAAATTTGTCACCATGAGATAGCATTAGCTGCCCAGGATGCTGCTATTAAAAAAAAAAAAAAAAAAAAAAAAAAAAAAAAAAAAAAAAAAAAAAAAAAAAAAAAAAACAAAAAATATCTCATTTATATGTGTGTATTTTTTAAAGCTACAATCTGTTCGTGTTTTTACAAATCTGTTTATATGACATTGTTAAAATAAAGTTGGTCTTTTGACGAGAGGGAGGACGTCATGGTCAGTTGTAATTTTGCCTTTACAAGGCACCTAGGGTGGGTGGGTGGGGGGAGTGTGCCTCCTTGACATTTTGTTCAAATTATAGATTCAGTGGAGCTATGTCTTGTTTTAAGTTGCTTTAATGCATTGTATTAGGTCTTCAAACAGAATAAAGGTTGTTTTGAAACTTAAGTTTGGGTTTGAAATTTCAGTTGTCACCTAAGAAATCTCTCTAAGCAGCTCTCTCGGTTTATCAAAGCTTTTGTTTCCCTTGACTCCTACCCACCCCTTTCATTCCATTACCACATTATCTCATTTTTGTAAAGTAAGGAAACTGGCCACATGAATGTTCTCAATTTTATTTCCGTAATTTCACTATATTCTTAATGATGAAAAACCTGTAGGTGTCATTTCAAGATATGTTCTTGCTATAAAAAATAAAACAAGAATGCTCTCTTCCTCCACCCTTCCCCTCCACCATTCATCCCCAAACCTTGACAGTCATCCTTTGGTAACTGTGGCTTTTGACCATCTCTGGTTTTGTCTCTTGTGTGGTCTGCGTATTTTGCACACAGAGCAAGGACAATATGCATTGGCGTGACAGTGGCATAAATGAGCTAACCTATGCTCCAAAGTCAGGTTGTCTATTGTATCATCTGGACAAGCAGCAATTCCTCCTGTGAAACAACTTTTTCCTTTGTTTTTACTGCTGATGGACCTTATGGCCATGCTACCTTGCTCACATATGACACTCAATGTACACATAGGCACAGTGAGGATCCCTGATGGGAGGAAGATATGGTCTGGGAACAGAGGTAGGGGGTGGAGCACACAAATAATTATTGTGGCAACGGTGACTAGCATCAGTTAAACTTGGGGTAGCTGAGATTCTTCTTGCTTTTCCCCTGCTGTGTGTGGTATCACAGAACCATATTCCCCAGATATTTTGTCCTTTGGCTTCTAGGAAGCGAGTTTCCTGACTGGTGGCAGCTCCTGCTGGATAGACCCTCTTTCCAGTTTGAGCAGCCCACTGTGCCCTAGGTCCCAGGTAACATTCTGGCACCATTGCCTCCTCCTGTCTTTGCTCACCCAAGGGGTAGTCCCAGCTCTCTGCTGTAAAACTCTGGTTTCCCTCACCATCCCCATTTCGTTTTCTACCCTTCCATCACTTGAGTGGTTGTGTTTATTGAATTTTCTCTGTAAGAGCTAGAGTGCAATCTTGCACCATGTAATGACAGGAAAAAGGTGATTGTCATTGGACAAGCATTGTAGAGCATATTTACACAAACCTATGCACACAGCCTACTACACACCTAGGCTACGCAGCGCATGGGCATGATGTAGCACATTGCCTCTTAGGCCGTGATGTACAAAGAACATGAGAATCAATCAGGCATACAGCTGGCTGATGCACTGTGCTTGATGTCACTAGGCAGAAGAAAATTTTCAGCTCCATGATAACCATAGGGGCGCACCATCATATGTGATCCATAGTTGAAACATCATCATGGAGCGCATGGCTGTAATTCCTCTTCTCCTAAATGGCTTCTGATTGATATACCAAGTGATTATTAGCCATTAAGCTCCCCGTAAGCCCTATCTGACTTAATCTTTCCACAATTATGCAAGTTAGCAGATATTATCCTCATTTTACAGATGAGAAAACTAAAGCCTAGGTGTGAAATGACTCACTTAAATTAAGATCATGCAGCGTATCACAGCACAGAGTGCCTGGGGCATCTGACTCAATCTGAGCAATTCACCCGGGTACCAGAATATAACAGACCTCCATTGGAAAATACACCGTGCAGTCCAAAGAAAAGTACACTGAGAACTCTTTCTGCTGTCCATGTAACTCTCATGGAAGACAGTACACAGGTGGACTTGATGAACACCAGGGATTAGCATGGACTTCAGACCAGTGGTTCTCAAAGCATGTTCCCCAAACTAAAACCTCTAGCATTTGCAGTACTTGGTAACTCCAAGTGCAAACTCACAGCCTCCATCCCTGACCTAGGAATTGAGAGTGGAGTCAGCAGCCTCGTTCAACAAGCCCTCCAGGTGATCTTAATGCATACTAAAATTTAAAGATCACCACTTTAGGTCATCTGATTATTGAAATAGTACTTCTAGTATTTTAATTAAAAGCATCATCACTAATGAGTGATATGTTACTTTATGATATAATGTGTGTTCATAGTACACATTCCACAAAGGAAAGAGAATAGACTGATTTGCAATTTAGGACCCTTAGCCTGGTCTTCTTTCTGTCCCTCACTAGCTGTGGGAACTTGGCCAACTCATGTCACCCGTCCAGGCCTCCAGCACCTTATCTATGAAATCAAAGTATGGGCCTGAATGGCTTGAGACTCCACCTAGAGCACATGCTGTCATTTGGTGTAGTGAATTAAACTGCTCCATCCCCAATGCTTGGTTTACAATTTGGCCACAGTTCTAACCCACAGCTGGTGGGTCTGATGCCTGCAGTCCACCCTGCAGCTGATTGAACATGGGCCCTTTGTGTTGTCAGTGAGATGGCCAGGTGAATGCTTCAGCAGAAGTGGGGGCGAGTTGTCCTGCTGACAGCTTAAAAGCTACACATCAGGTGAAATGAAATTGCCATCCAAGTTCTCGACAGCGTGGAGGGGACTGTATTTGGAAATGACCCTTTCACTGTCTGTCTACAGCAAGAGGCACTAAGAGAATGTGGCCTACCAAATTCTCTGGGGCACAGCAGGTGGTGGGTAAATATAGTCTGTTAAGACCCAAGACCAACCGTATCAGCCCACTTAAAAAACATTTTTGTCTGAACTTGTTCCTTAAAAAGTCTATCGAGAAGTGAGAATCCTGTTGTGATATCTTAAGTGTAAGTAGATGTAATTGTTCGCTATATAAACTTCATATTATCTTCTCCAATATACCACTTTGTAATCTACAGCTTGGAATTGATGTCATAAATCAGCTCAGCAGAAATCTATTGAGATGCTTTTGGGGAAATAACTTTATAAAAGGATAAATAAGTGACCACAAACATGCTTATCTGAATTTTTTTTAAGAGAGAGAGGGAGAGAACAAGAGAAAGAAAGAATCAATTTTATTTACTTTTTTCATCTGGCCTCCATTTCTCCAACACCCAGCTGTGCATGTTGTGCTGGGGCTGGAACCTGGGTCCTTGCACCTTCCAGGTAAGCGCTCTAACCACAGAGCCATGCTCCAGCCCTGCATTTTGCTTTTGAGATGGAAATGTAGAAATTCCCATCTCACTGCAGTACTCAGTCACCACCACAGAATGCATCACTCCAGGATTAACATGCTGTTAAAACATTCTAAAGCTTTACCTGACTCAGCACATTTGTCCTCTAATCTGAGAACAGGACACCTGCCCTCCAACTACCACCACTCATCACAGTGAGGACATCACCAGGATGGCTCATTAGAATTATGGTGTTGACTGGAAAATATACCACCTGCTCTATGACTAGCCCACTGGAACCTATTTATTTATACAGCTTTCATTTCAGAGCTAAATGATTTATAGTCCAAGCACTCACAAACTAAAAACTATAGATGACTTCATCACAACAGAAAAAATAATATACTGGTCACTTTATTTAATATTTATTATCATCTAAAGAGATGTCTTGTGCCACATGGTTTGGCATTTTTAATAGTTGCTGACAACAATGATCAGTTTCTTTGGATCCTTGAGGGTAGGGTGCTTAATGGTAGCTTATTGATTCAGTCAACAAAACTTTACTGAGCACCTGCTATGTGCAGGACACTGTACTTCCCTCTGGAGGTCCAATGATAAGTCTATTGGCTGCCTTCAAAGATGTTGATCTTCTAGAAAGGCAAACTCAAAGTGTTATCAATCACCATTATAGAGAAATAATAGACAGGAATAAGCAGTGAACCTCAAAAGGCCAGAGGGAAAAGGAGTGAGGTGAAGCTTCGGAGAGGAGATGGCATTTCCAATGTTGCCTGGTCTAGAAAAATTGGCCTGTACTCCTGTTGGTTGCTTCTTCCATCCTTCATGGGCACTCGTGTTGTCCAGGCTAGACCACTCCCCTCTTGAATACCATCACTCTTCAGGTGATGCGTTCAAGGCATCCTCTCCATCATGAGGTCTCTCCTAAAAGTCAATGTCCCGTCTGTGGTTCCCATGCTGCAGGCTGTTCCGACAGCTGACATCACACCTCTCAGCTCGAACAGGCCACTGTCCTTCCTATGCAGGGACAGATGCCATGGCCTCACCTGTCTCCTTGCCTTGACACATTGCATGTGATGTGCATACACCTGCACCTGTTCCTTTTATTGTGGATGAGAATTCTCAACCCAGGCTGCACACTAGAATCACCTAAGTGTCCATTAATAGGAAACCTGACCTACTAAATGGGGCAGGGATTAGATGAGATGTGTTATAGAAGGCACCTGGAACACAGATGGCATCTAGCAAATGGAAGTCAATAAGTACAGTTGTTGGTATGACTTGCCAACTAATAAAATTAGATTCCCAAAGACCACCGTATGAACCACTTTAGATTTGCTATAGTCGTCAGCTTAGGCTAGATATATGGTAGGTCAATGAAAACATTAATTTTAAAATTATATGTCTTATATAAAAATATTTATACTCATACTTTTACCTGCTGCCAGAAAATATTTTATTATTTTATTTTTATTAGATGTTAGAATATGCTTGTCTTACTTTATTTCTACTGTTTTTTTTTATTTTTTGTGTTTTTCTCCCAGTCCTAGGGATTCAACACAGGGCCTTGTACATGTTCTCAATAATTATTTAATTTATTAAACACAAATATGCTGGAGCAGTTGCTCAGTGGTTATGTTGCAGCAGTTGCTCAGTGGTTATGTTGCTTGCCTGTCATGTGCAAGTATGTGGGTTTGAACCCCAGCACCATGTACAAAGTGAAGTATCGGAGCAATGAAAGCCACATGAAAAACTAAATAATATAGATTCTCTCTTTTTCTGTGTGTCCCTCTCTCTCTTAAACACACACACACACACACACACACACACACACACACACACACAAATACGTCAAGATAAAAAAAAATATGGCCAAGATAAAAGACAAAAATAAATAAATAAAAACAAGTAGAGGTGGAGGGGAAGGGAAAAGTTAAACAAACTACATCTTAGGGAATTTCCAATAATTGAAGGAAAATGGATTTTCCTCTCAGCCAGACAAAATAGAAAAGCAAAAAAAGAAAGAAAGAAAGAAAAAGAAAAGAAAAAGGACCACCCAAGAGTTTCCTAGTCCTAATGCTCCATAGGAGGAACTTCTTAGTTCATTGTGAGATAAATATTCCCCTTGCTCCAATACTGACAGGGATCTGTCCAAGGCATTTTAGTGCCTCTTATGTGATATTCTTGATTTAAAACTTTCAGACAGGTTCCCCCTACAGTGCATTATTCAACTCTGGCAGAAACTGAATGCTGTTCTAGAAAGGATATTCAGTGGTTTGCCACTAAAACCACACTCGAGGGACACCTTGTCCATTCCCTAACCCTTCAGGCTGTACTCACTTCAATGTGCCCAAGAAAGCCACTCTGCAAGTTCTGCAGAAGGCAAGGCAAACACAACCAGGAGCCACCGTTTCGTGCTAGACTGTTGCAGGCCGGAGGCTCAGAGGTGGATCTCATGCAACCTGGTGTTAATGTTGGCCTGTAATAAAAGTTAATGCAACTTTTCAAGAAGTCCTTGTAACATCTCTGGCAGGGCCAAGTCTCAAAGCCATGGCCAACTGGACTCTGCTCACTCTTATGTAGACATCAGCTTGGTCTGGTGCCTGCCTTTCATTTTGTGAAAACATTTTGCTCATCACTCTTCCAAAGAATATACTTGTCCTACTTTATTTCTACTGTTTTTGATGTTGTTCCTATGTTTGTGTTTTTCCCAGTGCTGGGGACTCAACCCAGGGCTTGATATATGCTGGGAAAGTGCTCTACCACAGAGCTACACTCCTAGGCCAACCCCGTGCCCTTTTTAGCTTCATCTCTCAAAGATAGATTTCAGTGATCCATTTTAGTAACATCCATGAAATTCCATGTTTTCTCACTTTTTCCTAAAGTGAGGGGCTGTCATCAGTGCATAGAAGGTTTGAGGAATCCCTACAAAAATTTATGAGCATAGGATAGGATGTAAGGAAGTTTTGAGCAGCTTGTGATTAAAGGCATTTGAAGGGAAGTATCCCTGGGAAGCACTTGACTGTAAATCCTTAAAGAACTGCCCAGCCCATCTCCCCTCTTTGCCCAGTTTAAAGAAATTGAGGCTTCAAGTAAAGGTGGGCCAGCAGGAATGTGCTAGAAAATATTCAATAATCAGTTCTTCCACACATCACTCAACGCAGAGTTGGGAAGAGAAGCCCAGTGACACACCAATATAGAGTATTACCATCACACAGACACAATGGATGGAAGACAACCTCGAGAGTATTGATAACAAAATGTAGTGAAACAACTAGGAAGTGGTGAGTTTTGAGCATTTGATAATACGTTTATATGATCTGTATTTTAAAGATTCCTGTTATAGTTTATTTAATTTTATTTGTATTATTTACTTTTTAGTAACTATGTATTACAACTAGCTCATAAAATATCTCAAAGATGTAGCAGTTTGGCTCTTGGGAGTTGATAATAGCAGTTGGAAATGGTCAGATATTAAATTTCAGGAAACATTGAGAGACGCATCGAAATCATCATGCACTGACTGGCTGTGAGCTCACATACAGCTTCTACTTGGAAGGATGGTTGCTAAGAAAAGCACACCTAGCTCCACACTCAGGTCCTAACAAAATCAGTTAGGCGGAGCAATGCCATGCTTATCAGAAGTGCTGCTTTATCCCACCCCACGGGGGTAAAATGGTCCGCTGGTCTAAAAATCAAATCTTACATCGTTAAAAGTGTAATATTTTTGTAATTACAAGCTTTTAGATTATTAAAAACCTACATTTAACTCCTCATGCCTGCCTCTATATCTGTGATTAAAGCTTTTGAACAGAGACCTACATAATGTCAGGAAGAACTCACACTCCAAGCACCAAGTCACATAGGCTTCCAAATGCAGACATTGTTACAGCCAATCACCAGACACGCAAAAGTCTTAGTACGTAGGTTGGTTTGTAGCTGCTTTTTGAGGTGAGTGACCATGAGAGGACACTGGAGAACATGGGGAATCAGCTAAAGGAGATTGGTTCAGAGACCTGGCACAGTGGTATAGAAAAAAATAAAATATCCTGGTAACTGCCACCCCAGCTCCATAGCCAGGGGAGCAAGGGCGGGGGCAGTGGGGACTTCCCTTTGCAGAGTGAAAGAAGCCCCAGCACACTGTCAGTGTGGATGCTGGAAATCCTAGCTCCTGGAAAGTTTCACCTTCCTGACAGACTCACAGCCCGCTTAGATAAGTCACGTGAGATCTGCACAATGGACTTGCTTTGGGAGAGGATCTCACATCATCTCCTGGTGAACACCTACGGTACTGTAGCCAGGAACCACCTTAAGAAATGAGCTATTATCAGAGTTCTGAGTGCTCTATAGGTCAAAAACCCTTCATAATCCATCTCTGGGATTCCTCAGACATTCCGTTGTAGTGACTTGGGGGCTAGGGAGCTGCCTTGTAAACTCAACTTGACCCAGCAAAGTGCCTTAGACCTAGGGCTGCTGGGTGCCTACACTGTAGGGGAGGGGGTATTGTGAGAGAAAGGGGACCACAGGGCACTGCCTTCAAGAACTATGGATAAGGGAGCTTTCTCTCTGAGACCCAGGATATGGTGAGTCAACTATGGACTCAGGACAGTGTACAGGCTAAAGGCAGGTTTCCATACAGTCCCCACCACCCCTCCCACCTGTGCTGTGCTCAGGCACCTGTTACTGAACAGGGCCTGGAGGGGACACTACAGTTCTTGCTGCAGCCCTGCTCACAGGGGCAAGCCAAGTGGTCCTTGAACAACTCTGTGGCTCACCAACCCTAGAAACACAGAGCTGGGCAGGAGGAAGGGGGGATGAATGCAACTTTGCCCAGCTCTGACCAAGGTTCTGCTCCTGAATGAGCACTACCACTGATTCAGCAAGAGGAACAGTCCTGCTGCCACCCCACCTATGTGGTTCCCACCCATGCCCCATTCCCATACCTTGTCTGATCATGCACTGATGCCAGGATATTGCAGGATATTGCATGAGTGCCACTGAGAGGATACTACGATTCCTCCCACCACCTCTCAGTTGCAGCCTGTGGGCTGCACCACTGCCTGGTTAGAGGTTAAGTGTGTCAACTCCCTCACCACCACTGGGGCCAGAGGCCCTTGTTAGCGGCAGAGCTAGCATCAATCTTGTCTGAAGAAACCCCCATTGCCTGACGTGAGCCACTATTCCCATTGTAGGGGTAGTCACACAGTGAGAACCCCAGGATCACTGCTGTCTGCTTGACACCTGCCTGAACTGCTAGAGTAACTTCATTCTTCTATGGCCTGCAGACACAGCGGGCCTCTGACTCCAATACAGTATGCTCTGTGTCCAAAGCATTAATCATGGCCAAAGAAGCTACAGTAAGACTATACCACAGCACCCAGCTGGAAATAAAGCTAACATTTCATAATAAACCAACATCCCAAAACACATTTTCAGTAGGAAGCTACTAAAAGTCCACCCCATAAAATTGGTAGACACCTGATCTACCAGATGCACAAATTTTATTGTAGGATTACAAGATACATGAAAAAATAAGGGAATAAAATGCCTTCAAAAAGAACATCTCTTTAACAACAGATGCCAAAAATCAATATGGATGAATGCCTGATAAAGAATTTAAAAGAATAATTATTAAAAGGTTCAATGAGATACAAGAGAATAGAAAGTTAAATTGAAGTAAAGGACAATTCAGAATACAATTGAGAATCCAGCAAAGAGAATTTATTTTTTTTTAAAGAGAGGATAGTGAGAGAGAGAGAGAGAGAGAGACATGGCTTTCGTTTCTCCGACACTTAGTTGTATACATGGGTGCTGGGGTTTGAACCTATGTATTTGTGCATGTCAGGAAAGTGCTATAACCACTGAGACATCACTCCAGCCCCAGCAAAGAGAATTTTTGAAAAATAACCAAACATATATCTTAGAAATGAAGAGCTCAATATGTCAAATAAATATACATT